>BJBW01010594.1:23879-42452 GCA_004320125.1 Scolopax mira | reverse complement strand
ACTCATTCCTAATGTCTAATCTAAATCTGCTCTTCTCCATTTTATACCTGTTAGCCCTTGTTCTATAATTGCCAGCCTTTGTGAACAGACTCTCCCCAGCTTTCCTGCTGAATGAACCCTGCTGTCAAAGCCAGATCTGAAGAGTGAGTATTTTCCCAAAAAAAAAAAAATTAAGCAAGAGGTTGAGACCTGTTTTAAACACAGTGTTGGACATCCCTCACACACCTTCTCCCAGCTCACTCAGCCCCGTAACAGATAAACCCTCTGCTGGCAATGGCAGTTCCCACCTCAGAGCGGGGAGGCTCTGCAAGGCTCTGCACCCAGCATCGCGCTTCAGTAGCTGGTCAGAACACGGACATCAATGTTTCTTGGCTGGAGAAGGCACAAGCCCAGGCAGAAATGGAGATTTAGTGGAGAACGGGTAATACTCTGTGAGAAGAGTGCTCCTGAGAGCCCCAGAGAACCATCAGCCACACAACCCCAGACGCTTCGGGACAGGGGAGGATTCAGTGAGGAGAGCACCAGGATACACCTGAGCTGGTAAAGCTTAGCACTAACACGGCCATGGTCCCTGTCAGCACACGAGGCAGCAACTGTCCTGAAACACAAACACTGTCCTGAAAAATCACCGCTGCTGTGCTGGCCAAATGGCAGTAGCCCAGGGACCCCGTCCCCCCGCTCCTCTCACTGCGTTTCAGACACAGCTCCCCAGGGGGCCTGATGCTCCCAGGGACAGCCTGCGGTCCGAGCCACCCTGTGCCACCAGTCACCCTGTGCCACCAGTCACCCTGTGCCACCAGTCACTCTGTGCCACGGGTGCTCCGACCAGTTCCTGCTCACGTTTCGCAGTGTAGTTGCAGCCTGACTCTCCGGGGACTTTCCCAGTGGGAAGATCAGAACTTTTATTTTTATTTTAACCCACCATTAACTCATTTTCCTCAACTATATCCCATAACAGCTCCAGGTGTGCTGATACACAAAATCGGGGTGCATTCACCTGCCATACTTGTTCTTCTGTCCACTAATTGTTCAGGGAATGTCATAGATGTGTGTCTTAATGAGCTACAGAGCCAGGCTAACCCTGTTAAAATAACCCTTGTTTAGAAAGAGAAATAATTATATGGTATCCATAAAAAACCAAAATACATATTTAAGGTAACTTTACCCTACTTGCTTTTTTAAGATATTTCTTTTTCCTTTAGTTTGGCGTGAAGTCTGTCCTGAGGGTCTCTGCTTCGCCCTGAAATCCCTTTCTCACTATCACTCCAGAGGAGGCTTCTGAATTCTAACCCAACCCCGGCCCCAGAATTGCTGAATATTATTCATCCCAGGGATCAGCAAAGGACCAGGGACTGGCTCTGAATACATAAGCCACGCAGTTTTGATACGCTTCCAGCCTTCTCACACCTCTTGGTCCCACGATGGCAGGCTGGAGATATTTTCTGGGAGCATTCCAGCACTTAGCAAGACAGAAGATGAATGAGGATGGGGAAATTGGCCAAACTCTTTCAGAGCACAAAGTAATATGTTACTTATCACAGTAGATGCTTTGTCTGAGGCCAATAACAGAGTGCATTGAAGACAAACTGGCAACCCTTATCTTCCCAGTGTATTCTGAAGTAGCATTTATCTACTCGCCTTTTGTCATTATGTCACACACACACACACACACACACACACACGAACAAAATGCCACTGTGGCAAATTGTACCCTCCGAGTGAAGAAAGTGAGGGCTCCCATCACATACTGCACATGAGGTGACCTGCACCATTGCTGAGCCTCATGGAGCCTGGTCCTCGTGTGACCCAGCAACTTTTCAGTGGTCTCTCCAGCCTGAGAAGGTTTATACAATTGTCAAGCGCTTTCATAAACTTTTGTAAAAAGTCACCATCACATAACTCTATTTTGGGTTCTGTGTGGGAGCGGGGAACCCTGCACAAGGGAAATACGGCACCTTCTGTTAAGGCTGCCCAAAGGATCACTATTGAACGTGATTATTCCAAAATGCAACTTCGGAGAAATGTCCAATGTCCACTCCTACTCCAAGATCTGTCTGTGGGAACTCCACTCCAGCTCCAAAGCACAGCGAGGGACTGCAGGGACAGGGACACGCTGCCAGAGAGTGACAGCACCGGGGGCAGAGGGGCAGAGGGGCAGAGCACCACGGGTTGCCAGAGCTGCCAGTGTGGGGGGAGAGGAATGAAACGGCTGTGGCCATGTCTCTGCTCTGCAGGGTTCCACTTCGGCAGCGTGTCAGGATGTAGGTGAGCTGAAGCCACCCTGACGCCTTCCCATTTCTTTTGGGCAGCCCTAATATTAACTCTAACAAGCCAAACCAGTCTACCAATTAACCCAACCAATCACTCAATTAAATGTTCCCATACCCAGGCACAGACATAATGAGAATTCATAAGCTCCATCTTCCTTTCCCAAGAAGTTGTGGAATTTCAGCACATTTACTCCCCGGCGGGGGGGGGAGGATGGGTCCAATTTGGGTCCAGCTCCCCACGGCCAATACAGGCTGCTCAGGAGGAAGGATCTGCAGATGGGGAAAGAGCCTCAGAAACCTTTCTTATTTTCTCCCTACTCCATCTTTCCTGCTCAGGACAAATTCCAAGTTCTGAGGCTGAGCAACAAAGCAGGACCCTCCTGTTACTTGGTCAGCTTTCCATGAGGGTCCTCCTACACCAGGATGCACCATGACTCTGCCCGCTCTCGTTCCTGACGTATGGCAGCTCCCCTCAGATCCCCTTTTCCTGTGGAAATCACTGCATGAAATCAAAGAGCTCCAGGTTCCCACCCGTATCACTACCTTAATTAAAGGCCTGTGAGCTCTGAAGCAGAATTAGCTCAAAACCTCCTGTGTTCATTGTGAAAGATCAGAAGCAGCAAGCTAATTTCTTTGCTTTCTTTTTAACCCAGCCCTGAGCTTCCCTGACACCAGACTTCTTAGGTCTCTTCACTGCTGCTGCTTCACTTCTAAGCAGGTTTGTGAGAGCTCCTGACCTGCCTTCTCCAGGCCACGCTGGACCTCCTCAGCAATGCTCACCAGGGGCTTCCTCATCCATCTTTCACCTCTTGCTCTCCGCTCTGCTTATGGGTCTGCTCCAGCCCAGGCTTGCTTTGCAATAATTAGGAACTTGAGTTTAAGTTCTTTTTTTCTCTAGGAATGTGGCATTCCCATCAGGGGACATTTTTCCACTTACTAAAGTCTTCAAAGTGAATAAGCCAGAATCTTGACCATGGAAATACTTGCTCAGGAGCACTAGCACTTCCCATCATTAGTCCATGAAAAATAGATGCCCACAGGAAAAACATGGGTTACCATTTATTTCTCTTTTACCACGCACAAACCTTACCTGGCTTGAGGCCAAAGCAATAAGAAGTATCTTTGCAGGATCTTTACCAAAAGCAAAACTTGGCAGTAGATTTTTCTTTCCTTTAATCTCTTTTGGTACCTTTAAACTCCTGGTATTTTTTGTTCTGAAGGAGGAATGCTTGAGAGGGCTGACTGAATGAACTCTGAAATTCACACCCCGGCAAATTGGACTGATTTCCTAAATCCATAATTACAACATTCCTCAGAGATATGCATTCTTCCAGAACGAACAAGGGAAGATTAGTTTCCTCTTTCTTCCCATTTACATGATTTCTCCATCAAGAGGAATTTTTTTTTGTTTCTAAACAATCCTCTGTTGATGTGGTTCTCTTCTTGGCAGGGAACTGGTGAACTAATCTTGCCTAGAAGTATAATACAGCCAAACTATCAGTTGCAAATACCCCAAGCATCTTTGTGTAGCTGATTAGCACAGGCCTTTAGAACCCAGTACCTCTCCAGGGAAGCATTTGGACAGGTACCGATCGACGACAGGGTTTTTAAATAATCTGGGATGATTATTGATCGATCAGATAGTTTTACTGCTGACTGGATAAGGAGAGCAGAGTGGATCTGTGCCTGTGTGTGAGGACGTGTGAGGCTCAAGAGTTCAGTAAAACTGGGTAAACGTATCCCCTACATCTGCAGGTCCCCGAGCAGAGACTGCTGCAGGCAAGAGGATTGAGCTTCTCACACCATGGAGCAGCAAGTAAGAGCTTCCCCCACTCACACAGAGCCCTGCTGACCATCGAGTTCCTTCCCACTTTAAAAAAGCAGTGAACACATCCCAGACCCTCTCCTCTGGTTGCAGGCAAGCTCCGTGCCCCAGCCCTATTTGCCTCTCCCTGTTTCTGCCGGAGAGGCCAAGGGCAGAGCTGGGGACAGGGATTCCTTCAGCTTAGAGCAAAAGAAACACGAGGATGTGATTGTTTTGAGTGAGGCTGTTCCCATTTTCCTTTGAGGGCTACAGTCCTGCAGCTGCTGCAGTTTGGAGTCGGGAACAGATATCCTGGAAATGACTGTATTAGACTCCTGATGTAGCTTTTAAGAACCTTGTACGTTCCACATGTTCCTATAAAGTTTTGGAAGATGGTCCTTCCTATATTGTTTCCTAATCCTAAAATGCTCCTCCTGTTTGGCAGAATTCAATGCACCACCAGGGCACATCAGTTCACTCCAACCGCTCGCTGATGCTCTTAACTCTTTAATCTAATACTGACCTCTCAACCCACAGCCATAAGCCAATTAGCCTCTTTATACCATACCAAATCTCTTTCTGATGTTGTGCTTTTGAATGAATGCACGTTAGTGACAGAAATGTAATTACACAGCTTCGCAGTGAGCTGGCCCTGCCTGCTGGAGGGGGGGTCAGGTCAGAAAGCATCTCTAACACACCAAAACAATTTAAAGGAGATTCTTTTTCCCAGTGTATTCTCTCCAGTTTCCTTTCTTCGCTCTCCAGCACTGAATATCTCCGCACGTAAAGGCTGTTTGGCCACAACTTCTAAAACTGAAATCCTGAGCTTTCAAAGGAATTACTTGCCAACACCTCAGTGAAGCAAAGACAGACAGATGGCCTCCCACAAGCTTCTGCCGTGTCCCCAGAGCTTGGCCCTGGAGATCCACACTTAAGGAAATGCGAGCTGATTTTCCAAAGTGACTGAGCAAACACATCTTCCATCACTCCAGAGAAATTTTGGGGTAATTTTTAACAATATTTTGGACAATTTGGCAGCTAGTACAGAAAACGATGGCAGCTTTTCTTAGCTTCTTTGTACCTACTGTAAAATTCCACCAGAATTCATTAGGATGTTTCTGCTTAACCACCATTTCTGTATCTAGAAATGGCTGGATTCATTATAAATAAAACTACCATAATTATCATTAGGCACACCAGCCCTCCAGGTCTCACAGAAAATAACCCTCTCTAAGTCATGCAGGAGGTGCAGGGATGTATTTACATTTAACTGGATACATCATCCTTGGCTAGACCTTTCTTTAGCGGGCAAGGCTAAAGGAACACACCGCATGTTTGGCTTTTCCCATGTATTGCTCCCACAACAGCTGTGGGTTTGTTGAATGAGAAGTTCCCATTTCTTTCAGACCAACAGTGCTAACTTCATTAGTACAGATGCATGTTTTACTGCTCTCTCTCCAGAAAGCAGAACGTAACTGAAGAATTACGTTATGCTGTTCCTGAGGCAGCCACAGATGTGCCTGTTTTCTGCATCAGCCCTATTGGTACGGCCTTTTGCTTTGTAACTCTGATGTTATTTCAGCTATCAATAAATATATGACACCATTTACAAACCAAACTGAAAAATAGAAGGAAACGTGTACTTTGCCTGCTACTTTTACTGTCCAGTTTTTCCATGGTTTAATATTCCCTTAGGTTCAATACGCTTTTACATCACATTGTGGCTTTATATTCTCCCCAGAGAGCTCTACCAAGAATAGTAAATCTAAAGAAAAAGGCATGGGGCAAAACCAGAGGGATTGTCAGAACACTCCCAGCACCACAGAGCTCCTAGGCAGTCCCTGAGCAGGGACAAAACGCTGGGAGAAGAATGAAAGGAGCAACGGGAGCAACAAGTGGGGGAAGAAAGAAGAAAATCTGTCTGTTCTCAGCCGATAGAAAGCGATTCACTCCGTCCTGGCTTCACAAGACAGAGACCAGATCTTCAACCTGTCGCTGCTCCAGCTCCAAATACCATCTATTTTGCAGAAGGGAAATGGAAAACAAACAAACAATCTTCTCTTTTTTTTTTTTTTTTTTTTTTTTTTTTTAAAACGGCAGCTCTTAGGAAGCTGCTTTACGTTTTGGAAAGATAAATGCAATTCTTTTGCAGGCAGCTCAAGAGGCAAAGTGCAGGCAACTCGGGGAGGAGGAGCAGCTCCTGCCTATTCCCATCCACCCCCACAGCGGGAGCTACCGGCTCAAGGGGGACGGCTCCTCGGCTCCAGAGCCCTGTTGCAGCAACACGAGTAAAAGCATGACAATTTATTTCAGCTGATCATTCCTCCCTGAGACAATTTTAAGGCCAGAAGGAACAAAACCGATCACCCACTGGCTCTAATTTCCTGCTAGAAAAGAGGCCATAAATACTATCAAGGGATTCCGCACAACGGCTGGTTAAACTAGTTTTGGTTTCTACCTTCCAGGAAAACAGCCAGTCTAAATTTGATGTCTGAGTGATGAAATCCATTATATCCCTGAATAAACAGTTCACTCAAACACAGAGAGAAAGATAATTTGACATGCAGACTTATTCCAAAAGACATGTCATTTATTAATCACCTCCTGAATATCATTCCCATTTGCATTGCACAGATTGCTTAATTCCCTACAGATATGAAGTTCCTCGCACCGTAGGGATGGTGCTGTACTCAAAATGATCTTGAGTCAATTTAAAAGTTTGCCCAAACTCAGGAGTCCCAGGGAAGGACACTAGATGTGGATATTTGCAAAGTGACCTTTTTGACCTCTCATCCTTATTAAAGGTTCCCCAGAGCAGGATTACTGGCCAGGTGTTCAGGCCACAAAAACTTTAAAAAAATAATTGCATTCTGCCCTTTAAATTCCCCTCAAAAATTATCTCCTTCAGCATAACAACTACTACATTTTATTCCAGGCGTAGTTACATTTTAATTAAGGTCAAAATGGTTCCGGGTATTAGGATCTTGGCATCAGTCATTGAGGACATTTGCCATTTTGAAATTAATTGGTTTAATAAATAATATTACATCAACTCCTTGCTGTAGTGTAAGATAATTTACACCTATTAAGGACGAGGAATTGTTGAAGTTTTTCAAATGTCTTACACATAAAGGAGGGCCCTTTACTTTTATGCCTTCTGTTTGGGCAGATTTCTGAACATTATCTGAATACTATCTGCAAAGTAGCGGAACAACCTGAGCATTTCAGTGGAACTAGAGTTATACATTTGCTACAAATCACTAGCATCTCAGCCCTGGTCACCCAGAGAACGAGCTGGCACAGGGTCTGACTTTCATGGTCAGAAATTTTAAAATAACTAAGTTATCTCACTGCCACAGCTGGAGCAGCAGAGGAGATTAGCTGCAGCCTCTCCAGCGCCGGGCGCAGAGAACAGCTGGCTCCGGGGCTCATCTGTTTCCTTCTCAGGCAAGACCAGAGCAGTCGGAATAGATGTGAAATGGGGGCCTGAAAAAAGCAAGGGAGACTATTCTAGATGCCACGTCCCTGTCCCCTTCTCTCAAGACACACCCACCAAGCCAAAGGACAGCGTGGTTCCAACCACCCGCTGGCAAAAGGGCTGGCTGAGGAGCTGCAGCTCATGGTGAGTGCCCAAGGGACAAGAGGCATCTTCTCAAACACCAGCACTTTTCCTGAGTATTAGTTTTGGAAGGGGTTAAGATTTGCAAATTTAGGAAACTAAGGGACAGTCTCCCCCGTGCAAACGCTAGTGCAGGAAGTGTTTTAATTTAGCAACAACCTTGAACCTTTGGCTCAAGGTCAGTGAAAGTGGAAGGTCCGTTTCTACCCCCTCACGCTCCCAGACACCTTGCAGAACAGGAGATTATAACACAGACAGTCCTCAATCAACCAATTGGTTTTAACCCTGCCCAACACTGATTCTAGTTTTTGCCCCAAACGAAGAGCTATGTTGCTGTGCACCATCACCCCATTCTGCTCCACGGGAGAAGGAATTTCACAGCAAGTCATCCAAACAAACACACGTACCCTTCTTGGCCAAAGTATACCCCGAGATAACATTTCAACTGAGAGGCTCTGCTGCAGTCAAACTATTCCCTGCAAAAATACTCTGGACATTAGAATCATTGAGCAAGTGTGTGCCTTCTGGGCTCTGATTGCTCAGAAATACCCGTAATATTCTGTCATTCCCCCTGCACCACCTTTCCTCCTCCAGCTGAGTGTCTCCTGTGGGTGGCATCACGGTCCCAGTGCTTCCTGGGCAGCTCTCTCCTTGCAGAGACGGGCCCAACTCCCACGTGGAACAGAGGAGACCTGAGGGGCTGGGGGTTACTCCACACAAAACGGACACTTTGTCACTAATGGACCAAATCTAGAAGGGAACAAGTGCAGGATCACCCCCAGAGCACCAACAAGAACGCTGATCCCTAACAGCAGTGCAGGAAAATATCAGACCCTCCTATTGACAAGCCCTTTGTTAAACCAGGAGAATTTCTGGACACCAAAACACAGGTGCCTGGTGCTATTTGAGATGTCCCCGGGCTCCAGCTGTCACCGAAGCAGGGAGTGCTCCCCGGTAGGTCCCATGTCATTCTGCCAACCTCGTGCAAGTATCTCAGATACTATCTAAAGCACTGGTGGAGGTGACATTAGCAATCAGTCCTACCATGCTCCTTATAGATAGTTTTGTTCCGTGTGCGTTCACTTTTTGAAGGCTTGGCAGATGATTGAAAAATGCCTTCCATGCTTTTTAGTCTCCAAGTCCTGCAGAATTTCCAGGGAAATGCCAGCGTTTGAAAGTCTCTCTTGCTGGTGGCCAAGTACTTTCTGCAGGCGCTGGCAGGATGACCCTTCCCGAACACATCTGACCAGTGCCACACCTCGGCTCTCTGCCCCAGTTCCACCATCTTTCAGCAGATGATTAAAGCTACGGAAACATATGAAGCATGCAAAGATGGAAGCAGAAGGGCACACAGCAAAGCAGACAATTGGCTCATGCCCTGCCTTTTTCTTTTTTTTCCCCTGCCTATCTCCCATCAATATCCTACACACCTTCCCCTCGGCTTGTGAAGACAGGCACCCTCGGTGTGTTCCCTGCAGCTCAGGATCAGTCAGGTGAGCTGATGAACAGCAACGTGGCTGGCACCGGGCACGGAGAGAGCTCTTCCCCTCCCTCTGCCCTCCGGGCATCCCTGCTCAGAGAAGATGATACAGAGGGTATCATCTCAGGTAGCCCTCCTGGGCTAACCCAGCTCGCCAGCAGGCAGCGGTGACACGGGCAGGTTGCCCAGGGTATGGAGAGGTTTGGATCCCTGGGCTTTCCCTCCTGCCCCCCCTGCCTGCACCCGCAGCCCGGGCAGCAGAGCGGCAGCGTCGGCGGGCAGAGGGGGCAAAACCAGTTTGCCACAGGGTTGGGAACAGGTTCTGTTGGCCCCCACAATTAACTAATGAGTTTCTGCCTTTTGTAGGAGCAGTCAGGATCACACCTCCGATTCATCCCACAGGGCAGGAACAGGACAATTCTGTACTTGTACTGCTCAGGGCAAACAAAAAGAAATGCCAGCCCAGAAACATCTCTTGCCCGCCACAGGGAAGGCGATGTGGCCACTGCACGAGGAGAGACACCAGCCTCTCCAGGGCTCTCAATAGCCCTATATATAATTCAAGTCTTCTGTTACGGCTGCAGCACCAAATCAAACAAAAATACCCACGAAGACTTCCAACCTCTTTGGACTTGAAATTGAAAACAAAATTCTGACTGAGAGCTTGCTGCTGGGAAGTCTTTTGGGAGTTCTGGTTCCCATTCCCCAGGTGACCCCGCGGTCACGCTCCATCCCATCCCTTCCAACATGTCTTTAACAGCGTGTCGTCAGGCAGAGCTTGGGGGACACAAATTGTCTGTGAGTCTGAGCTGAACATAGGAAGGGGATGTCCACCACAAACCACAGCTCTCTCCAGTGGAGCTCAACGGGCTTTTTTTGGGGGGGTCAAAACACGACAGGTCACAGGTGAAGCTCTGAATGGAAAATTGAACCTTCCCCTCATGTAAAGCCTGACCTTTTCAAAACAATAAAGTCCCAAACAACCTTAGATTTTGCACTGAAACCCAAAACTTGCTCAGAGATTCCTCCTTTGTGCCTTCTCTTTTGCAGGTGCCGCCGGGCTGCCAGCAGCGAGGAGCAGATGCCAACCCACACATGCCAGTGCTTCCCTTTCCTCAGACACACAGGCACAGATTCTGATCGCTTTCAAGTGCTGCCAAAGACAATGATCTCCGAGAGTCAGGACTGATAACAGGCAAGTTTAAGCACTACTCGTGTGATAATTACATAGTTGTCGAAAATACCTAAGTTGGCAGCACGCAGAAAACACAAAGTGCAGAATACTTTGGGAAAGCTAAGATGACCATCATGCAGCTGAGCTCTGCTCCTCTCTAGGGAGCTACCAAACAAGCCCTTCTCAGAGAGCACACATTCCCAAGCCTCCCGTCTCCACATGGGATTGGCACGATGTGCAATGGTGGATGTTAACTGGGAGGTTACCACTGCCCACCATAGCATCACAGAACCCCTTCACTGCACATTCCAAAGCTCCCCCAGGAACTGGGATGAAGACATCTGCCACAGTTTCATGGCTAATCCCACCTCAGGATCCAGCAAGGCACCAGCACTTGTCTTGGCCTTTGGGCTTGTGAGAATCAAAGGCAACCCTGAAAAGTTCCTTCCCTGGATAAGATCACTGAGATCAGGAGGCAGGACCCCTTCCTCTCCTCACTGGCCTCTCGTGTGGGTACGACAAACTACACACAGAGGCTGAAGAGTCACCACTGCAAACACTTGGGAGGTTTAACAGTTGCCATGAAGTGCTGCTGGGCATTTTATCAACGATCTCTGTCTTTAAAACACATCCTCCTGCCTCTTCAATTGTTCTTTTTCCTGCTGACCCATCAAAGAGAGAAGTTCTTGTGTTCAAAATCCAGTCGTTTTGCCGGTGTGTGCAGCCAGTGCCTGCCATCTCAAATGCACGACCTCGTTGGCCATCAGAGGCCCCTTCCCCCTCAGAGCCCCTCACTGACCATTCCAATGGGTTCCCAGAGGCAGATTCCAGCCGACGGTCAGAAATCCTGGATGGCTGAAGAATTCCAACTGAGGGGAGTTAGAGAAAAGGAGCAAACACTCCCCATGAGGTTGCAATTCCATAGGGATATGGGATGGGATACGGACTCATAAATAATCACTAATGGCTTGTTACGGTGGAATTTGTTGATATTTCATTGTCACGTGTATTTAGTGCAGCATCAGGCCAAAACATGCTTGCCTGAACTGTCCTGTTTATACACCAAGGAAAAAAAATACTGATGCCCTTCCTCCTGTGTTACTAAGAATACTGGTGTCCTACAGCCCAAGATGTAGAAGTCACAATATCCAACAGTCGCCTCAGAAACCTGTTGAAAATGTTGAGGGTGGATCACGCAGAGGGAATCCAGTGTTTGTCCCGATTTCCTCACACACCCTGTAGCTGCCTGAAGAGAATTCTCTTTCCCCCCTGCCTTGTAGTTAAACAACATAAATATTTGTAGTGTTCACTTACAAATAAGTGCACGAAAGTAAAAGAATGTAAATGCTCCAGCCAAACTAGAGCATTTTTAAAGACATAAAAGAAATTAAAATAGAAATTTTCTTCCTTGCTCTTTCCTCTATGTACAATTTTGCTATATGCTTACAAAGTTAAGAGAAAGTGCGAAATTGTAATAGTGGGATTACAACAACTGGAGCTGGACATTCTGAACATCCTAAAATAATCTCCAAGCAAATAACCCTGAGAAAATGGAAGAGGGAAATCCACACTCACCTGAACGTGTTCTGCCCAATTCTCCTGAGTCATGGTTTTCTGAAAAAGACAAAATCACTTCTGAGCCTTAAGAGAAGAGGGAGAATGGGACACACAGCTGAAATGTAACACACGGGCTCCCACGCTGGCATCAGCCGTGCCTGAGGAAGGAGTACATGGGAACCCACCAGCTGTAGCACGGCAGAAACCCAGCCTAGATGAAGTAATTCACACAACTGTTACACTACAGCAAAAAAATTCACATGCAGCCAAAGCGCACAGGCGATGGCAGGCCGACAGCAGCCCCAACTCTGCTTATTGCCCAGAGCTGGGTCCTAGCTCATTTGCAGAAAACTAATCACCTTAACGACACTCTGCAAAGTGTGTTTCTGAACATCTCAAAGCTCATATGGTGCTCCTGCAATGCCAGAGAGATCACTGAGCAAAGCTGACACGGGCCATGACCTGGTGGAACACATGGGTCATTGCTGTTGCCTTCACCTCAGACTTGCAACATGTCCATAGACCGTTCACCTCAACAGCTGCCCCATAGAGAGCCACCCCACAGGCTCCAGCAGCTGAAGTGATCTCAGGGGTCATCTGCAAGGCTGAGCCTTCATAATATAAATACACAAACTTTTCCCAAGAGCCAAGCCATGAAAAATCCTCTGGAATCAGGAGTTGTGGGAAACTGATAGGTGAATATTCCCAACTCCAATGGAGTTCAGAGGCAACTGAAGGGAGAAACTTGGGATGGGACCTACTCTCCACTCACCTGCACGAGACCCATCGGCCACCAAGGCCTGAGCCTCACCCCACTTCTGATGGAGGAAACAGTAGTTACTAGTGCCACTTTTATGGAAAGGTACAAGAGCAAACAGGGAGTAAGAGCCTCAAAGAAAACATCTTTGAGATATACAAGCATGTAATTTAAATAGTAGTGAGATAAAGGAGCCATTTAACCAGACCTCATACACAGCTGAGAATGGTAAACAGAGAACACCAAAGAGCTCTCGGAAGAAGGGACCATGTCCAGAAGCAGCTGCCAAATGTACTTTAATGGAAGTAACTGGCCAGCTTGGATACTTTAAATCAAGCAAACACTCCAAAACAAATGAAACAGAAGGCCAGAGAGAGCAGAACACCAGATCAAGAATCCATTCCATTCTGCAAAACAAATACACCTGGATAAATGCTTTCTAATCTCTCACCACGGATGACCAAGCTCTCTAGAATGATGTCATCCAACATAAAAGCTTTGAGATGCAGGATGCTGAAAGGCTCAGTGTTCTCTAGGTCTTCTGTCAGTGGATCTGAAAGGCAGCAAAGACAGACCACAGCCTTCTCTGGTGTGCCCGGAGGTCTTGGAAGCAGCACTGGCTGTGCCAGAACGGTGTCAGCAGATCACCACCACCCATCCCCATCTTCGCATTCAACGCACTAGAGGGTGGGGGGTCAGAAAAAACCACTAGCATCTGCCTTCTTCTGTCAGAACATCAAACAAATCTTCTTTTGAGCAACAAAACAGGCCCTTCTGGAGAGGTGTCTCATTTCCTGACTTTCTGAGGATTGGATCAATAGTACCGTAGGAACATCTGAACAACCTGTTAGCCTCTCTTAAAACTCTGTTAAAAAAGCCTCTTCTATCTACAAGTAGAAAGACTGCTACGAACTGCAGATGAAGCACCACTCCATGTTTGGCAAATACAGCTTGATAATTCAAAGATCAAGAAATGGAAGCATTTTGCTTTGATATTCAGTCTCTTGTGGTCCTTGTCCTTCACAGCCCAACTGATATACCCGGATGCAAGTACAGGCTGGTTTTTTCCAGAAGAGGAAGAACAAAAACTTACTCTCAGCTCTGTGTCTCCAGGCAAGGGATGACAATAAATGCCAGACCATCAAGAGAAGCATCGAAACTGCCCTGTTAACAAGAAGAGAAACCTGCTCCCCAAAATGCAGTGTGTTCAGGAGCATCCTCGGGGCAGTGACTTGGCTCAGTAGACTCATGAAGGGGGAGAAGAAACTTCAGTCAAGTAATTCTGCAGACAGGCAATCTCCAAGCTGCCTCCTAGAAACCTGCTCCTTAGAAAGAATTAATGGCATCTTCTTATTTCTACAATCCCTCCGTGGCAGCACAAGTGCCAGTATATTTGGAAAGAGAATTCCGAAGGCTGGGCAAAAGTAAAGTTCATTCAACGAGTGGTTCAGGAGCTTAAAAGTATGACCCTTTTGCTCAGTCATAACAAGGCTGTTTACATAGAAAAGCTTCTGTGGCAGGTTTGGGCCATACTGATCACAGCCAGGCCACAGGAACCAAAGCAACGTGCCTACACAGACCCCAGCAATGCAGAATACCTAAAACCTGGTGTTCTATTAAGAAAAACAACACCAATCCCCCTGCAAAAAAAACCCCAAAATACAAAAATTCTTTTTAGCCAGTATGCTCCTGCTTGTCTGAGATGGCTGAGAGAAACCGAGCACATGGGGAGCCCCCCTGACCCCTGCTGTCCCAGGACACTGCTGGGGGTGCCGAGGGGGGGAGCAGGGAGCTCAGAGCAGCCAGGACACCCGGTCGTTAGACTGTGAACGGACACACAAACTATTCACTCACACAGCAAACTGATCCAACACATTTCTACACAATAACAATCACAATGAAAACGTGCTCATGCACCATCAATACATTCCAATCATATCAATTATGTTATTCAAAATACAAATACACAAAAAGCCTCATTCAGACCCAAGCCACACAATACAGAAACGTACCTCAACAAATCTCTTGTAAAAGAGGTAATTCAGAGTTCTCAAGTGCCGTTGATTTATGACATTTGGGCAGAGAGCTAAAAGGAGGAAAAAGACATTTAAGTGAATAACACAGCTGAACTTCCTCGAGGTTTTACTGTCTAGACATTTCATTTTTCCTTCCCCAATTTCAGACTCGGTATGTGGAAGGCAGGATGCCATCACACTCGGAACAATAAGGGACAGACACACACATTGTCAGCTTATCTAGACTATAAATGGTTATTTACACTTTCAACCATGATTAGCAATGCTAATCCTTGGTTCTGATATCTCTGGTTCTACCACCCTTGAATGATAAGACCCATTTGCTGGTTCAATAGGCTCCACAGTCAATGACTTCACACCTTTAATTAGGCAGCATCCTCATACAGGCACCACCTCCAGTCTCTAGAGGCTGCATTCTTTCTGATTTAATTGGAACCTGTGTGGTTAATTCATTGAAGCAGTTTGGAACATGTTACTCAGGATGTAAACTTGTGGCTAAAGTTTATCCGATAAAATATATATCCATGAAAGAGATTCCATATCCACACAAAGAGGGAGGTGACTATTGTTTTGCTGAGCTAGCAAGCAACAGTTGTTTTTATTATTTTTATTACTGTCATCTTCATTAGATATGCCTCATTACAACTGCAAAAACCAAGACCTTCACACAGCACCTTGTTTTGAAACCCAATGCAGAGAGAGATAAAGGCAGAAGATAAAATGCATTAACAAGAATTAGCATAGGTATCTGCCAGTTCCTGCTGGATGTACAGGGAGAGATTTTACCAGAGCCTTCTGGCTAAAACCATCTCACTGGGAGATGGAAGGAGCAGGACCCACAATCAGAAATGGTAATACAAAATATTGAAGTCAAAATTCTCTGCAGCTTCCCTCGAGTCAGCACATCCAGAAGAGAACACTGTTCCCAACTCGAGGGGCCTCGGAGCCTGGCACCCTCCGTGCCCCACACAGGGGGGCACAGCCGGGGGCTACAAACGGAGGGAATGCAGAAAGATCTCAGAACAGCAGACCCTGGGACCAAGGGATGTGAATTGATGTTCCATGGGTTACTGCAGCTTCTCAGAGTCTCCTGCAGCATCGCTTCATAACTGAACATTTCTGTCTCAAATAGAGATGTTTAAAGCTGTTATTTCTAAGTTAAGCTTCCACAGTGTGACAACATATCCTTGCCCTCAAAGGATGTGAGGAAATTATTGCAATTATCCTGCAGGATATTATCCCAATAAATATGGTGATCTTTCCTCCAGACATTATCCCAATATCTGGACAAAAGATCATCAGCCCATGGAAACCTCTTTAAAGAAGGTAAGATCAACATCAAAATTAATGAAAATTTCAAATAACTTCACAAAGAGACACAGCATGACTGCTCTAGGTCACCAAAAAGATCCAATAAACCTTTTTTTCTTTGAAAGGAAATAACCAAAGGCCAGGACCTGGCAGAACTGAGGGATTTTAAGAGCCCAGCAATCTGTGTGGAAAGCAGGACAGAGGAACACAGAAGGACCAGAATATTTCTGAAAGCATTTATGACAATTTCTATTCTGATGGAGCAGAGGAACTGAGTTTGGGCCAACCAAATTTTCTATATTTTATTACAAACACCAGAGAAGGACTAATCAAAACTGTGAGGATGAAAAGTAACTTGGTAAGAGAGACAATGAAATTAATTGTTCAAAGTTCTAAGGAAAGGAAGAACAGCAAAACCATCAAAATGGACTTCAATAAACTCAGAGAACTGGCAGGCAAGTTTTCATCTGAAAATAATTTATAAGGGGAAAAAGAGTTAAGAAAAGCTGTCAATGGAAAAATTGGAAGTGAAATAAGAGACTAAGCACTGAATAAGTGCTTAATCAGAGCTTTAATCGATCTCAAACACAAGAAATGAAGTTAAAAGAATGTGGAAATATGTTAGGAGAACAGCACAAACACATAAAAACTGCACATAAAAGCGCAAAGTAAAACATGAGACATATCTACCAAAAGCTATAAAAGCAAGAGAAATTCCAAAGAGCCTCTTGGAGGAAAAAACCAACCCTAAATCTAATGGCAGGGCGAGAGAAGAACGGGCAGAGGTTGTACAGAAGACAGGAAGCTTTAGGACTAGGTTCCACATTCCATGTCTGTCAGAAGTCGCAGGAGGAGGTCCTTGGGCTTCAGGGTGACACAGGGCAGGGTCTGCAGGGTCTGGGCCAGACCTGTCCCCTGGAGCTTCACAACCAGCTACACCTTGTATTTGCAGAAATCAAAGTGCTTGAGGACAGAGAAACATACTCAAGGTCAGACACCCAGTTGAGTGTCTCCTGAGACAAAACCAATGTCTTGGTTGGTCGGAGCAAAAGATATCATGCTAAGCTTTTCTGAACAGGTCCCATCCTTCTACTCAGGGGTTTGGGGATCATGACTGGGTTGCAGAGCACCAGTGGAATACAAATGGTGTAAGACTATGAAAGCACCTTTTGGGGCATGTGTTAACTCTTAACCTGGCAGTGGCACCACAACAGTGATTCACCTGAACTACATTTCACATCTGGGACTGACTCAGAAGCAAAAAACCCAGTCTGCTGTCAGCCGTTAGCAGAGAGTTAGTGACTCTTAGCCTGTTAGTGACACAGAGGAAGTAAAAACGAAATCTGTTTGTCACGCAGGGTATGAAACCCGCAATACACACGAATTTCACTCATGTAACATCAGTAAGATGTGTCTACTGGGGACATGGTGCAATATATTTCTAGGTGTGGTGTGTGGCTACCGCTCCCAGGTGATTGATACTCAAAGTCTCCTGAGGTGGGATGAGGACCAACCCTCTCTTTATACTGACCCAAGAGCTTGACTTCCATTCACAATGAGCCTCCTTCACCCTGTCCTGGCCAAACAGAAGGTCCCAGACAAAGCATACTTTGTTTGGGGACAAATTAAAGGAGCCTTTTTACAAGAAAATCAGGGCACCTGAAACATTAGAGGGTTTTACCCTGGTATTGCTAAGGATTGCGTGGGAACTCGATGAGGAGCAGGTTGTGCTTCAGTCTCCCAGTGTATCATGAGATTAGTCCCTAAGTGCAAATCTCTTTTTCTTGTAGTCTCAAAGATGCATCAGTGCCTCTCCTAAAATGCTCTGTGCACTACAGATCAGATCCTCAGAAAGAAAGGTGAAACAGCAGAAGCCCAAGACTATCCCCAGTCCCTGAGCAGCCTTGCTGCTGAGCATCAGCCGAGTGGAGGAAGAGCAGAGAGCACAGCACGAGGGTTTCCATCTACGCTGAAAGGAAAAAATGATCTGGTGTGGTCTTTAAACACGTGCCTGGATATGATGAATTCATGCTCAGAACTGCAAGGGTGGTGTCAGCTTTTCCAAAGAAAAGCCTGGAGCTGCTGGCCTGCTTGTCTTGGTCCAGAGCAGACCACAGGCTACTGCCCGCCCTTCAGAAGGTAAAATGTAGCTGAGAAGCAAACTCCTGAAAGGACCCTGGTGTGTTCCATCTCCTTCTCCTTCAGCACCCTGACTGCGGCCACTGCAGCCTCAGGCATGGATGGCTCCTCTCTTCTGATGTCCCAGAGGTCACATCTCAGTCACAGCACTACGCAGAGATGTATTAACATGAGAGCTGAGACCCCTCTGAAGGAGAATCACCACAGAAGTAGGGGGAGACCATTCACGGAAAACAAATGGAAAGCGAAGGAATAACTCGCTCTGTTTGAGTGAAGAAAAAGTACAAACATTTGAAATCTCCTCCTTCCAAAGGCATTTCTGTAAAGTGCAACAGCCACCCCTGTCTCTCTAACAGCAGCCTTGGTTCGGGCCGGGTCTGGGCTCTCTGGATGTGCCTGCTGACTGGCTGTGTGTCCCTCTGACTG
>BJBW01010594.1:323-23691 GCA_004320125.1 Scolopax mira | reverse complement strand
GTGTCCCGCTGACTGGCTGTGTGTCCGGCTGAAGCCCTCGCCCGCCCTCTGCTGCCCCGGCACCGACGGCCGGAAACCTCCGCTCACCCACCGCCTGGGGCTGAGCGCGGGAGATCCACGCACGGCTGGAACGGAAGGTTAAATCAAAAGGGTAACCTGGTGGCCAAGTGAAGAGAAACATTTCTCTTAGTTTAGGCTAAAGAAACTACAGTAAAGACACGTTCACAGCATTCAAAACTTCTCAGCTAATTGATGACACCGTGACGCGACAACCACAGCTTTTATCTCTACATTCAATTACCATCTCTTTTCTATCAGTAACACTATTACCTGCTTCGCTGTCACAAAGTGACAATATATGAGGACAGTTACCACTTTTCAAAGTGGTTTCATTTCTACCTCATCCTCAATAAGTTTTCGATGACTCCTCCTCGCCCCTGATCTCTCTCTGGTAACACTGCCTGTGTGAAAACACAACCAGAACCAGACTCAGCCAATTCAACCCCAGGTGGGATGGGTTCCCTCACCTCTGAGAACGGTTCCGACTGAAACTTGCATTTGTAAATCTAAGTCAATCTCACAGGGTCTCCAGAGACTATTAGGTAATTAGCCCACAAAAGCTACAGGCTCGTTAAACCAGAGCAGACTGACCCACGTGTGAGAAAAGACTCTATAAAACTCCATTTCCTCAATCACGTACCATTTCTGCCCAACTTCTTCCTTCCCCAATAAAGCTAATTAAATGGAATCTACACACAGTTTATTGGGACACCTTCAGGACTCGGCAGAAAATCTTCCACTCACCACACACTGTTCTGTGTGTTACCAGGAATACTGGAACACAGTCCAGAAACAGAAGAGATGGACTAATCTAAGATGATGGTGCTTTTTTTTCCCTCTGAGGTTCCAGATCTTTTTTTGTATTAGGCACCTCCTATCCGGCACTGAAATTTAAGACTGGCAGTTCCAAGGAGTGTTTCAAATATTAATGGCTGATCAACACCTAAGTTTTGATTACCAGTCTGTGAGTGAGCTGGGGCAGTGAAATATGAAAGCAGATTTGGGACTGCCAGAACTGAGTCATGCACAAGTTTGCCTTCTCATACCAAGAACCCCCATCCTCCTCCAGCCTTTCTCACCGAAAGCCACTTCCCTCTGCTGCTGCCGCTGCTCTCGGCCGCTTTCAGCGAGTAGGAGCCTGAGCCAAGAGGAGACAGAAAGCAGAAGACTGTAGCACCAAGCCCCCGATCACGTTAGGTAACCAGAAGCATGAATTGAACCTCACTGCTTGCTTTTGGAGCTGCTCCGAAGGAGAGAAATGAGGGGGGTTTAATCTGTACGTTTTACCTAACCTGCTTCCTTTTTGTATGCTCTTCTCTCACGGTCAGACTTAATTCTACTGAAGAATGGAAAAAGAACACCCAGAAATTCAGAGGAAGGGAGGGGAGAGAAGTGTGAAGAAAAGGAAAGCATGTTATTCTGGCTGACACCATTTCCCAATTCGGTTCAAGCAGGACCAGCACTAAGGCAGGAATTCCTCTGTGGGCTTTCAGCCCCTTCCAAAGCATTTCAAAGGAGACTATGGCAGCCACAGTTCAGCGAGGTGTGAAGTCCTGCTCTGAATAACATGTGATATTATGTAAAAACTAAACATGCACTTTCATATATGGGACGATGAGAGTCATCCAACACTGGTTTTACTTCCTCCAAATCTGGCATCTTGTGTAAGTCAGTAGCCCACATCCCCTCTGCCCTCTCCAGCCAGTGACTTATCCTGCACTCTACTCGCTGCACTTTGCATGGGATAAACCACCCTCTGGAAGCACAGGCAGGAGTGGGATCTGCATCTACCCCGAGGAGCCTCCTCACCAATAAATGTGCTGTGGAGGACCAGCACGATTTGGCTATTATTATTGGCAGCTACAACAGCTGGGACACCACCAGTGGGCTGAAGCACACCCCCATCCCACAGAGACCCCTGAGATCAACAGTTATGTGTTCCTCTGCCAGGTTATTTTCTTTTTTAAATTTCTCAGGATTTTGCATGTGAACAGTTATATCATTTCACCTCTACAGTTAATATCATACCTGTGGTGGATCATAAGGAAAGAGGAACACCTCAATTCTCTTTAGAGATCATGAAAGACAATGCAGCCTACTGAATGACCAACCTTGTAAAGGTTTTCCTCCTTGTAAAGGAGGAAAAATTACTGACGACTAGTAAACTCCTGTGAAGGTTTTAGATTTTAAATATGTCTCAGCTTTCACCCCAATGTGCTAAGTTTAATTATATTTACTTACCCTCCAATGAGGTTTTGTAAGGATTATCATATTAACTTTTGAACAGCAGTCTGAAGATGTGAAGATTAATATGCAACACAGTGTTGCTGCCAGGTGTAATAAGCCCACAATTTGTGGTTAGAAAACACTTTTCAGTCCAAGAAAAGAGAACTGCATATCTTGGGCTGACAATGGAAAGCTTCACAAGGTAAAACCTAATGGTGCACCTAAAGGTGTCCAATGCAAGTTCCCAAAGAGAAGGAAAAAAAATCAACAGTCACCGCTAACAACCAAAGCAAAACAAGTTAGATTTTATTAGATAACTGGTAGTGAAGCCAGTGATGAAAAACAGTGACGAAAAATGTGCTACTTCTCTTGGAAGGCTGCAAGAGCCTTAAAACTCCCTACCACCAACCCTACTTTATGCAAAGAATACAAGCGCTATGCCCGAGGGTTATCTCTTCCCAGATGATGGACCCATAACTCCAGAGAGCAGATCCCCAGATGAATAATGACTTGCCTCTTATGTGAGTGGAATGGAATCATAACTCAAAGCCGACCATCATGTGTTTACGTAGAGCCATTCTGAGGTCAAGATTTATTTCATGGCATGGAAGAAGCAGTCTATTAGTCACAAGCACTTCATTCTTTGACAGAACAAAGTGATAATTCCCATAACTTACCAGCGTTGTTTTTCAATACCATTAATTAAACCCTGAAACTTCCCATGATAAATTGCAGCAGAGATTCCTTGCTGAACATGGAAGAAGACAAATTGACTTCATCTGTTCTTTATCAGTGAGGTAACTGCGCAGCATGTTGCAATATCACATACCTGGATCTACGTTAAATCGGTCTAGGAGCCTGAAGACCAGTTTGCTTAGCATTTTGCGGTTCAATTTATCTGGTTTGTACCTGGACAGGCCTTGATACTGTCTGTAAGCAAAGAAACAAAATCAGAAAGAACATCTGTGGAATTGCCTAAAGTATGTTTTCCAAATAGCAGACATTTAACGGCAGAAGTATTAGGGTTTGCCAGGTGTCAGTAAGAACAGTCCCCTACCCTTCCCAAGTTACAGCAAAGAGCCATTAATACAACCACAACAATTTCCCTGTCAGTGACTGAAGCAAGTCCAGAGGGTTAATTTAAAGAAAGACAGAGCCAGGAATCCCCTCGTCTGCCTTCAGAACTGAGGCTGCAACTCCTGCCCCCACCCCGCGGGTCTGACTGTACGCTTGGCTTTGTGACTGACAGGAGCTATTCTAGTGAGTGGCAATTTATCAATTAAAACACACACGACTATTTCATGAGCACACGAAGGTTAACCACTTGCATCTCTTGTTTTTCTGCCACTTCATCACAGTATTATCTTCCTGCAAAACCTGTACAACCGATACTGAAACTCACTCTTGTCTGCAGCAAAGTACAGGGGTCCGATTGCTACAGCCTCCTGGAGGAAGCTTTGATATTGTTGTATTGCTGAGATCTACTGCCCAGGTCACATTTTGCACCCCTGGTTCCTGGCAGGAACTGAGCATCTGTCAATAGGAACGATACCTCTGTCTCACAGGCTGAGGATTTTGAGCAGACTCTGGCACAGACACCAGAATTTCCCCTTTCTCAGCTGAGAAGTAAATATATTGCACTCCATTCTGCTGAGAAATGATCTCAGATAGACAACGAGAGAACATACTGTCCTCTGACAGCAAGTTGGCCCCAGCTGTTTGGAAAGTCAGCAAGAGTTTCTACCTTGTGATACTGCTGATATTAAAACCAGGTTCACACCATGCGTCCAGGATCTGCAAGAGCCTGCTTTGAAGCTCAGGATCTTCTCCCACATAATCTTCCACCAAGTTCGTTTTGTCTTGGAGCAGTAGGGGCGTACACATCTATGAGAAGACAGGACATTAGAAGCAGCGGGCCCTGCGCCGTGCAGGCCGGGCGCTGCAGGGCTCAGAAGGCACGGCCGAGGCCAGGCCGAGGCCTGGCTCAGGGCTGTCCCCACTCCCCCTCCCTTGGACACGGGGGGCCGGCGTGTCACAGTCCCCTGCTTCATCGCCCGGTGCTGCCTGGAGGAGCGACGTGGCCTATTCAACACAACTACCAGCCAAGCTTCAACTAGCCAAAGCAGCAAATGCCACCGCAGTGCTAACCGTTTGTCAGGACCACAGCCAGAATTCGTTACACCAGTGACTGCGGCTAGAAAAACAGCCCCAGTAACGGGGCCCCACAAAATACACCCTGGATGTGACGGCACATCAGCAATGCAGCATTTTGGGAATAAAGTAAAGCCTCCAGTGAAAGGCAGCACAACCTGGAGGACCCTGATGGATCTCCTGCTACACAAAAGGTGGATCTGATGATGGAGAAGCCTGCAGAGGAAATGACTCACCTTCTCCACATCTTGATCTGGCTGTAATTTTAGTTTAATACTCAGCATGGCTGCCTAGAAAATACAATTAGAAAAAAAAAAAAAAAAAGTTGTGTATTTAGGGGAAGAACAACACAGTGGATAAATGGCATTATTCCAAAGTGAAGTATATATGCTATTATCCAGATTTTTAATGTGTTAATTATTTCTGTTTAATTTTCAAGTACAAAACATATAAACACTCAGCCACATCCATTCCACTTAGAGACATACAGAACACTCCTGGCAGAGTTGCATATTCTGAGCAGCAGTGTACCCTGGAGCAGAAATTAAAGATCAAGTTGTCTGGCAGAAAGAGAGAGAGAAAGCAAAGTGCTTGGGCAAAATCAGCTAAGATGGATTTTGCTACCAATATAGTTGTAAAAATCACCTGACCCACCACATCATCCTGATTTAACTTCATCCATATTGCTGTGCCTTTTAAATTTTGTAAAATAGTTGCATTTTGTAAAAGCAACTCCAGACTTAAAAGCCTCTGAAATAAAGTAGTCCTAGTTTTTATCATTTCTACACAGCTCCACACCCCTGAAAACGCTCAGCTTCACCACCATCAGAAAGATGAGAAGTTTTCTTCCCTTTTGTGGTACCTACAAATCTTTGATAAGCCAAGACCTGCCACGGTCACAAATTAAGCCCACGTCAGTACCTTGTGCAGACGAGGACACCCTGCCAGGGTGAAGGGCAGGAACTCAGGCTGCTCAGAACTGGTTCAGGCACTGTCCCTCCCACCCAGCCCGGGGATTACAGAAATGGATTTACATCTCACTGTGCCTCGACTGGGAGGCATAGAAACTCCTTAGGATTTTAAGCAGTTAATAGTGTCTAAATTCTGTAGTGTGCGAGAATATTTGTATCTCAAATACAGAATAAGCATACAAAGGCTTTCTTTAATGTAGTGTATTGTTCCAGTAAATAGAGTAATAAAAGCAAGAAGCCTTCCAGTGCATTTATGTGTTAGTCCTGGAGTAGCTATGAATGAGGAAACGAGGATGTTTTACATAAAGTGTCTTTCTAATTACTGTGCAAAGTTGGGCTGTATTTCCCCAAATGGGTCTAAACAGTGTTTGATAACACAACATCTCTGACCCTTCTGCAGCATGTGATGCCAAGCAGCAGGGTCATCATCCATGCAGCATGTCATCAGTGGAGGTCACAAGCACCTCTTTATTCAGATGAGATACAAACAGTATGCTGGGGCTCAGAGGAAAAGCTCTTCATAGAATCACAGAATGCTATGGGGTTGGAAAGGACCTCTGCTGATCATCCACTCCAACCCCCTGCCAGAGCAGGGCCACCCAGAGCAGGTCCCACAGGAAGGCTTCAATGTCTCCAGAGAAGGAGACTCCACCACCTCTCTGGGCAGCCTCTGCCAGGGCTCTGCCACCCTCACAGGAAAGAAGTTCCTCCTCATGTTTAGATGGAACTTCTTAGATTCAAGTTTGTGCCCATTCCTTCTTGTCCTGTCCCTGGGCACCACTGAAAAAAGACCAGCCCTGTCCTCCTGACACCCACCCTTAAAATATTTATAAGCATTGATCAGATCCCTCCTCAGTCTTCTCTTCTCTAGACTAAAAAAAAAACCAAGTCCCTCAGCCTCTCCTCGTAAGAGAGATGCTCCAGGCCCCTCATCATCTTTCTAGCCTCTGCTGTCCCCTCTCCAGCAGTTCCCTGTCCTTCTTGAACAGGGGAGCCCAGAACTGGACCAAGTGCTCCAGATGGGGCCTCCCCAGGGCAGAGCAGAGGGACAGGATGGCCTGTCTTAATCTGCTGGTCACACTCTTCCTGATGCCCCCCAGGATGCCATTGGCCTTTTTGGCCACAAGGGCACATTGCTGGCTCATGGGCATCCTATTGTCCACCAGGACTCCCAGGTCTTTCTCCTCAGAGCTGCTCTCCAACAGGTCAGCCCCATCTTCTCTTCAGCAGGATTTTCCATCTGCAATTGATTTTGCTTTGAGAGAAAGATCATGCAAATGATGGATTTGTTTATCAAAATAGTTGCATTTCAGAACAAGGGTTATTTGTTAATGTACACAAATATAACACAGTAAAAAATGTCCATTTCCCCCAAGGAAACAAAAACCTCATCATTATATTTCACCTGCATGAAACCTTCAGAGGAAAATTTAACCAGAAAAATAACCTAAGTGGGGGTAGAAGCACACCTTGAAACACGCTTCAGCAGCCTGAAGCCCCAGCTCAGCGCTGGGAGCAGAGCCCGGGGGTCACGGCACCTTCAGGCCTGGATTTCCCCACAGGCTGCACAAATCAGACAACCAGCACACACCACACAAGTTCAAGCGTCCAGAATGAACAGAGATCCCCAGTTAACAGTGGGAAGACATTTTTTTTGTTGTTGTTTATAGTTGTTTTAGGTTTGGTTTTGGGGGTTTTATCTGGGAGGGGTGTTGGGTTTTTTGTTTGTTTGAACACAAAAGGAACACTGTGTCACTGACAGCCCAGCCTTCATCCCCAAAAGAGAAATCAACAGAAGATTTCACTGACCAAAGCAGGAGCTAATGTGTTGTTGTGATGGTACGGTACAAACCAGACACTGAACAGGGAGGCACAGCATCCATGCTCAGCCCAGAGAAATCTGCAGCCGAATCTCTCACTCCAGACTTTATAACTGCTCCCTGTGCTTAGATCCCAATAATCCGCTCTGCTCCTCAAGCTTCAGGTACCTTTTCTCTCCAATTAACATCACAAAGTTCAAGCTGAGCGATTATTCTCAACTTGTAGGTGAGCTGAAGGTTGCTACTTCTGGTTTGGACCTGAAGAAGAGCTTTGAGTCTCCAAAGCTGGTTTTATTTTCCTCCCAGCTATCTGTTTGCCAAATTAAAAAAAAAAAAAATAATTAAAAAAACCCCAAACAAACAAATCTCCAACTTGCAACTCTCAAAATCTTGTTTCACCATTTGATCTCATTAGTATCTTTTTATTAAACAAGTAACCTGTTAGTTTTAACATGCAAGCATAGACAATGGTTTCCCTAATGGCTTTTTAATGTTCACATGCATGTTCAGATTAACCTAATTGCAGAACTGTTATCTGTCTAAATGGCAGGCTTTTATCTCCTCTCTATGCACTGTACAGGTGACTTAACCAGATGAACACGCGCCATGTCAGGGTAGGTTTTCCTCTTTCACTGGATGTATATTCTACTCTGTACCAAGGACCAGAGCAATGAATATTCATTTAGCCAAAGGGTGGAGAGATGGGGATTCCAAGGCCAGCTGTGGCAGGACAGGGATTCCAATGCCAGCTGTGGCAGCCCCGGCTCCCACCACCACCCACCACCACCGCTGCCGGTCAGAGGGACGGCGTGAACACTCTCCCACTTCAAGCAAATCACACAAGTTGGATTTAACATCGTTGTCACATCAGCTAATGTAGGTGATGGAGCAGAGGGATCGTGCTGCTGGCAGGAACCTCCCCCATCGGAGAACCCAGTCAGCATTCATCCTAATTCTTTAGGATTAAGAAGAATTCTTCCTAATTCTTTAGGAAGAATTACTTTACTGAGCAGGTGGTCAGGCACTGGAACAGCCTGCCCAGGGAGGTGGTGGAGTCACCATCCCTGGAGGGATTTAAGAAACGTGTAAACATGGCACTTCAGGGCATGCTCTAGTGCCCAGGAATGTTGGGTTGGGTTTTGTGTGTGTGTGTGGTTGGACTTGGCGATCTCAAAGGTTCCTTCCAACCATGAAGATTGATTCTGTGATTCTTCAGAGGGGCAGGAGCTGTGTCTGTGCACAAAGCTGAACGTGGCAGGACACACATGGCCTGGGTGCTGGGGACAAGCAAGGCGGCTGGACGGCAGGGTGCAGTTACACAGGCTGGCTGAATAGCGAGGACAACTCAGATAAAATCAGCGTGTTTACAATAGGAATAATAAGAGACGAGATATGAGTAACTGTAATAAAGATGAAAGTGTTTGGCAGCTGCATCTGTGGTCTCCACTTCGAGCTATTTTAAGATTCTGTTTTGTTATTATCATGTTTTGAATTGTTTCACTCAACAAACAAGTTTTCTGTAAAACGACCCTATTTTTAACAGTCTGTTCATAGATGATAAGATCTCCAGGAAAGCAACACCTCACTCCCAGACTCATTTTGTAGTTAGGAAATAAACATTCTAATTAGGCAGACAGCATACTTAACTGAAATGGTGCAAATCCCCCTCCCCAGCCCAGAAATAGGCATTTCCCCGTCTGCAGAGCTGCACCCTCAAGCTGTGCTGCAGGACTGGCCAGTGTGGCTGGGAGAGGGCAATGAGGGCAACCCAACGGCAGATGCTCTGACTCAGGCTGATCAGTGGGGGAACAGACATCCTGAGCAGCACATACCTCCCCCACCTCACCCGTTCATCAACGAGCAAAAACCCCTAGTTATTAAGCAGGAACACGGAAAAGCTCTGGAGAATGCTAAGAGATCATCAGCTTATCAGGGTCTGCCCACCCACCCTCCCTCACACACGTTATAGCCCTCGCTGCTGGTACCAGTATCATTTTCACAAAAGTACAGTTCATGCACAGACAGCAGCAAAGAACTAGCATCATTGCTGCACATAAACTTGTTTAACTTATACTAAACTCCTCCTGGCCCAGAACATAACAGAAATATGGAAACGGCTGGTCCATCTCTCCCCTTGCATCCCCCAGGTGGATACGAGACAAGTACATGATGAAGCCATTGCTTAGTGCAGGAGGAAAGGTGATGCGCTGCCTGACTCAAATCCCATCAAAGTTCACCAGTCTTCTGATTGTCCTCAGTGAGCTTTGGGTCATTCTTTGATTTATAGTGAAACCCAAAATCGTTATTCTGACAGTTCGTAATAGTTTCGTTTCCCAAGGATAAACACAAACATAGCAAAGGAGGGGTGGATGAGGACGGGGAAGAATTCTCAGCTGGACAATACTACATTAAATGCTTGGAGGATCTAAATGGCCGTAGGATGGGGGCAGTTCCCCAAACCTGACGCGCTCAGGCCAAGCCAGGAGCACAGAGCCCTGTCCCAGTCATGCGATTGCAAACACAAGAGTATGGGAAAACGGTGACTGTTTTGAAATGAACACACAAGCCCAGAGCACCCAGAGCACCCTGCACCAACACCTGATCCTCTGGGCTTGTTTTGAATGCAACTGGCTGCGTCTCATGTAAAAATGACTTTTCTTTCCATATACAGTACGAAGTGCAGGAAGCCACACAAGATCTTATCTGCAAGGGCTTGTGCACTTGGGTGGTGTCTACACTGACAATTTAGGCAATTTTCCCACGGTGGGGTTAGCATCAGAGGAATAACCTCTTGCTCGTAGCACTGCTTGGAGTGATGATGCAGGACAGACACAAACGGTTTCTGATGACTCCTGCATTACTTAGCTCTGCTGCAAGCAAGCTGGGACAACACAAAGGTAAATATGCCCGTGCCTGACTTGGTGTACAATTTCTGAACCAATGGAAGAGGAATGTCTTCAAACCCATGGAACAGACCAAACAACAGAATGAGACTTTGCAGAGGAGGATCCAACGTCAACTCTAAGAAAAATCACAGTGATCAAAGCCTGGATACATAATAATGGTAGAAATAACCGAGTAAAAGGCACACCACGTATTAATCATTGGGAACATCTGTTTTGTGTTTTGGAATCACTCATTTCAAACTAATCAGCTCGAGCTCTCAGAGTGCATCACTGCATAGTGTATGACATCAGGTTACATGTTTAATTACTTCCTGCTTAAAGAGCATACAATATACACAGCTGTCTTCAGGAAGATCTTCAGAAACAAGAAAAACAGCCATTTCCCAGGGCTGCTTTCAAGAGAGCATAAACATATTTTATTAGGTGTGAGACTGTCAAAATGAAGTAGTAACAGGTTACTTGGATCTTAAGAATCTGAGTAGCGGGAGGTAGAAGGAGAGGAGTAAAAGTCAAGGTTGGAACACGGATGTGCTCAGGTGAAGGAAAGAGGGCACTGAAACAAACACTTCTGTAATTTGTCTTCCTCGGGTCACTCAAAGCAGTTTTAAACCTGGTTTAACTGGTCAGTGCATTCTCACCAATAAGTGATCCTCCAGAGCACTGCCCAGTTCCCTGTGCTCACAGGTCACCACCTTCACCACTCTCTGTACAGTGGGATCTGCTGCACATTTGCACCTCTTCTCCCTCAGCCTGGTTGCTCGACGAGAGCCCAGAAACCCTGTCAGATGGAGCAGAGTCCTGCCATCTGAGTTATTATGTCCCAGCAGCACTCTCCCAACCACTTCACCAGAGAGATGCCCATAGCAGAGGCAGCTCAGGACGATGCGGTGTTTGGGAGGAGGCAGTGGAGTGGTCCACGGCAGCAGGTTGGCTACCCCTGTTCTGAAGTGGCATGAATCTCACAGGCAACGTGACATTAAAGCTGTCCTTTAGCAGTAGATTAAGTTAATAGGAAAAAAGGGTTGAGACTGGCATAGTCATCCTTACATGAAAAACATCCCTTGTCTGATTCTCCTCCTTTTTCTTATCGGTTATTATTTCTAATTTAAAAGAAACAAGAGAATTCAAATGCACGTGCTTTAAAATACAGTAAGGTTTGAACAAGCTTTAAGTAATTAAGGTGGTGAATGGGGGAAAGAAGCAGTATCAGAGAGATTTTCACTGTCCTGAGAACAACTCAAAAAGTCAGAGTGAAGAAATCCAAGATCTGAATATCCATTAATCAATCAATCTTCACACTGATCCCTATCAACAGATTTGCAAAAATACACTACGTGTACTAAAGCACCACGTGTGAAGTCAGACTACAAATAATAACAGCCCTGAATTGGAGTTCAAAACATCTCTACACTGAAAACTGAAAGTCATATTGGGGATTGAACTACGAATTTCTACACCTTAGCACATTTGTATTCCTTCAATTCTTTGGTCAACTGTGCTTTCTACAGCATTATCAAATCCTTTCTGTAGCAGTATGTACTGCTGACAAAAACTTTGAATGCTCTGTCTACAGAGATTTTTCTCTGGGTTATGACTTATGACAAATTTTAACAACTGAATTTTAATAGATAATCCACATTATCTTAATTGAAAGAGCAAACATTAACTGAATTTAATATATAGAATGAACCTTCATTGTTTGTGGAAAGTAACAGAGAAATCTGGATGGACATCAATCAAAAAAACCTGTTAAAAATTAAATACTCCCTGTCCCACTAAACACTTAGTCCAATACTCTCATTTAAGAATCAAGCTGATGACGGGGAGAAAAATGCTGCTAGTCACCGATACAGAGAAGCTGCAGTGGGAGCTCTCTCAGGCCCAAGAATATTTCTGGTTGTCAGAGGCTAAAAAGATTACTTATTGTTTCCTTCCTAAACCCAGCTCCACTGCCACCTGTTCAGAATTTACTATAAAGCTGTTAAACAAGACGAGAACTTTGATGCTGACTGTGAAAACAAGTTTCACTGTATCTGACCCGAGCAGCGCTCACTACTGATCCAGAAGCAAAGGAATTTGATTTTTTTCTTTAAGCACAGCTATCTTTTTACCTTTATAAGCTGTTTAAAAAAAATGTAAATAAAATAACTCAGTGGACAATAGAGGGCATTCATCCCACAGAAAGACAGCCGCCACCCTTAGACATGAAATATCGCAGCACATTAAGTCATGAGACCCCGCTAATCAAAGCTGACAGGGCCCTGAATGTGATTTCTGCTGAGACTTAGCGATATCATGGGGCACTGAAGCATGCACAGCCTGCCAGACTGCCCCTGTTCATGTGACAATGGCTTTTATTCCTGAAAGGGGCCTGCGAGTGACAAGAGTCCCCTTTGTCTCTGGGCTCTCGCATTCGCAGTGCAAGAGAGGTTCATTCAACCAGCCCCAGACACTCTTTGAAAGGCTGAAGTGTAACATAAGATGACCATGAAACACTAGCTTGCCTTCTGCCTACCCCTCATTCTTCTCAAGCACAGCCTGGCCTATTCAGGGCCTCTCCCAGACTCACTCGCGCTGCATTACCCCCGGTCTGCTGAATCCCGCCATTGTCCCGGCCCCACCAGCGCCCTCCCCACAGCGCCGGTGACCGGGCTGCAGCCCGGCCGGGATGGCCCGGGCCCGGGGTGGCACGGAGCCGCGGGACATGGCTTCGGGGGGCTCCCGGGAAGGGAACAAAGCTGAAACCCACCAAGCGGGACGGTGGGACCCTCCTGCCTCTTCTCGCCCTGTGGGCCGGCAGGAGCCCAGCCGTGGCCCAGGATGGCCATGCTCCTCCAGCAGCTCTCCCTCACCACAGAAGGGATACAGGCCTCAACCTGGCCAGACCACAAACCCGCAGACATGGCCCCACTTTTTCCTCCAACTCGCAGGATCGGTTTGTTTTCCTGCATCGTGGGAGCACTAGTGCCATCCGCTGGCCAGCGCTCCCCCTCCGGTGCCTCCTCACCACAGCTCTTTTATGCCGAAAATCAGAATAAAGTTACCTCCACCTGTGCCATCTTCCAGCCTCTCTCCCAGCCTGCGCACAGCGGATGGTCTCTCGCTGCCCCACTGCACCGGCACCCTGCCCCACAGCCCACCCCAAACCACCCGGCTGCGGCCATCCACAAACCCATCCAGCTTTTGACCAGCTCTACTGAACCAAGGCCTACAGGGAGGGACGGATGCGCTTCAGAATCAAATAACCGCCATGGGGTCCCTTGGAACCCCTTTTCTGAAGAGATCTTCCTCCAAAACCTCTGTGAGGGAACGGAGCCCCAGCCCACGGGGGCCTTTGTGGATCATACACTACAGCAGGAATCGCTCTAGAATAAATGCCATGTGTCTTATTGCAGATACAGCAAGAAAATAAATAATGACAGCAAGAATTTATAAGGATTTCTGTCCTTTCAGGTGAGAGACAGAAGAGCCACAGATTCTACAGGTGAACCTGCACTACTGCCCCATTGGAAAGCCGGAAAAGAGCAGGACAAACAGACCTGCCACGGCTCAGCAAGTGCTCAGAGCCCTCATTTCAGGATTTTGGGGGTTTGTTCCTGTGAATGTAGGTATGATCAGTCCCCAAGGGCAGTAAAAGATTTCCTCTTATTCTTGAAGATAACTCTGCTTGTCCTTCTGGCAACAAAACAAAACTAGAAGAAAGTTATGGCTGATGGTTAGCAGCAGTCGAGGCTTCCTGTTCTTCACACTGGGAATGGTTTGTAAATGAGCTTTTCTGTGGAAGAAAGAACAGAAAAACAATTCCACTCCCCCAAAATTTAGAGTTTTCCAAAACCAGATATAGAAAGAACTGCATTTTAATGACAACAATAAATACACGTGGAGCCATGAACTTAAAAATCAGACTTGAATATAGTAAAATACTATATTTCTGTTACAATTTTCACTCGAGCTCAAAAACTTATTATGCAAAAGAATATGTTTCAAGCAGCAACCTGTGAGCTTCTAATCAAGTATGAAATACCCTTGTTTCAGTATTCAAAGAAATCAACAAGAATCGAATTCCATGATCTCACTTGAGAATTCAGCTTTACTGAAGAATAGGATTTTTAAAATGCTATTTGATTTTTTTCTTTGGCTAAACAAGATCAAGCTGTTCTACACCATCAAAGTGAACCATCTTCCTTTGAGAAAAACAAATATATGGGCTTTGCCTTTTAGGAAAAAAAAAGCATTAAGAGTATTGCAGTTTGCTCATAAGAACACTTGCAAGGCTGCCAGGACACCACAGTGACTCTAGAGATGCTGCAAGAACTCTAACCTATGGGAAAACATACCAAGTTTTTGGTTTGATGAGCTCCTGTCAACCACTCAAACTCAAACACGTGAGTAGTAATGCATTTTGAATATGAGCCTCAATGGTAAAGAGGCTTCAAAACTCCTCAAACTGAGACCCATTTGGTTAGGGCAATCACGTAGGAACACAGAGACTTTTCCAAGCCCTCCTCACCACAGGCAGATTTGAGATAGCACAGCAGGTCTACAGTCAACTACTAAAACCCCTTCTGTTCTTGCCAAAGACAAGGAAAACAAAAAAGAACATAACCATCCCCTTACATTCTCCAAATTAAATGTCGTTAACCTAACTTTCAAAGGTCAGAAAAGGGGTGGAGGAAGGATTCACTGACATTCTCTCCTCAGCCATTAGAAAAAATGAGGTTGAACACAGGCTGGTCGTGTACACGGGAAGAGCACAGTAAGCTGTACCATTCACAGTGTGCAGCTGCTGTGATGAAACGGAATTCACATTGAAATGCATCCAAAAAAGGACACAGACATTAACAGAGAGCTGGGTAGGTAAATTTATTTGAAAGACATGACCCACCTCTTTGTAATGGCCCTTGTGATAAAGATGACTGACACATTCAAGCAAATAGTTCCGGTCTGCTGTATGGAGCTGGTAAATGCTAATCAGAGGGTCAAGAAGATTAGCTGGGCACTGGGCTAGTATTTGGAGTACACGGTCCTGCAGCTTCTTCAGCTTGATGCCAGACTGAAAAAAAAAATAATAAAAAATCAAACACAGATTTAGTAAAGATGGCTACAGTTCAATGGCAGTTGAAAATGCCGCTTGTTTAAACAGTGGAATAAGCCAATCCCTTGGGAAGGGATTCTCCAATTTCCCCATGGAGTCTGCAAGCAGAAATCAGAACAATATGATACTCATTTTTTTCACAGTATCCAATTTAAAAACATTAAATGTTTGCTGGATAATTCTGGAAAAGGCATATGGCCTTGTGCAAAAGTAAAATATGAAACTGGAAAAATGCCCTCTTTTACTAACACAGCCATTTAGAAATTCTCTCCTCTAGTTCCCAGCAGAAGGTCTTTGAATTCAGCAACTCCCCTCACGGGAGATCTCACCTATCAGGCATAAGAATTCAATTTTCATTCCCAGGCTTGCTCCTGGGTGCAAGAAGGGCATGAAAAGCAAAAGTGTCATCAAAAGATGCAAAGACACAAGTATTAATTCTTGTGTTCCTGCAGGATCATTCTCTTATGACACAGTAATTTCAGTGCCAGTAGCACTTTGCTGCTGAAAAGTCATACTGTTACCATTTTCTGCATTCCCGATGATAAAAGCTCCTCACCATATGGCAGAAGTTAAGCAATTGTACAGTAACTGGCTTCTATTTGCAGACACTCTGCAGAGGATCTTACTGCAATTGGTTTGTCCTGACAGCAGGGATGTGAGTTCCAGTGGGAAAGCCTCCAGCCCAGTGAAGGCTGCAAGATCAACACTCGATCAAAGTGGTTTGATCTGGAAAGATGGGAATCCCAAACAGAGCTCTCGCATCAGAGCTTCTAATAGTATTTCATTTTCAGGCCACTCAACAGACAAGAACATCTCAGCACGAGTTTCACACCTTGTCCCACCGTGTTTGGATGGGAAGACATTGGACTATGGGATAAGTGAAGCTGGGGACACTTGAGGGACATTAAAATCAATCGCCCTCTCCTTTCTCCCCGATCTCTTGCTCTCTCTTTTCCTAACCTGTTGAACAGCAGGATGCTCTTTTATCCAAAGCTGCAGCTCGGCGGTGATGCAATACCCGAGGGAATGCCCTTTCCCCTTCCAATCACTGCTACTCTCCAGCATGTCCAGGAGTCCTGCCAATGGCTCCTCCAGCCCTGCGAAGCCCCGCCTGATTTCTTCCTTGAGCTGCCGAGATACAAAACCACATTGTCATGTACAAAAAGATTAGTGAATCCTCCCTTCCCCCAGCCAAACACAAAGCTTTATTTTTTTTAATTTAATCTATTCAGAGAGGTAACTGTTGCTATTCAGCCACCATCCGTGCCTCCAGTGACTTTTCATGTCATTACAGATTCCTTCATGGCTCACTGCACCTCAAACCCAATGGGAAAAGCAGCAATTGTCCACACTAATTATCCCATAAAGACAGAGAAGTTGTTCTGTGTGTCAGACAAAGGGGCTTGGGATTTGGGGGAGGGGGAGAAAAGAAGTGAGCTGGAGAAAGGGGTGTTATTAGGAAAATGGCAATATTGAAGGTAGATAACTGGGCTTAAAAACCTACTCATCTTCCAACAGACCTACAAGTAACAAAGCCTATAAACACCTTCTCCTCAGTCTTGTACCACAAACTTTCATATTTGACCTTATACCCACCTCACAGCCGCGACGGCATAATGCTCCTCGCCGTAAAGGAGTGACTGGGAGTATTAAAACAGTTTGCATTTTACACACCAGGTTAAACAGAAAGAAATATCAGTGTTGAAGCTCAGTCGCGTTGCCATCCTGCGAAACCACGCTCCTTTCCTCTAAACCCACCCGAGTCGGGGGATTTCTGTTGACGAGCTGCTGCCACGGCGTGCCAGGCACCGCACACCTCTGAGGGTAACAACATGGGAAAGCTCCACGCCATAAATCTTAGGAATCCCAGGGCGATGCATTTAGAAATGTGAAGGAATTGGACACTCACTTTGTGAATGTTAATAGGCTACTTACTACCCATCTGGTAGAAGTGATAAATTAGCAGAACTGAGCAATATCTTTATCATGTTTACATTAGAAGTAGTTTCCAGGGAGCCGGGAGGGTTGGCAGGGTGAGGAAGTGGCATCCCTCAGTACCCATACAGGACCTTTCACCACCCAGTACACTTACTGGCGTGGAGCGAGGCAAAAGCAGAGACAGAAAACAAGAAATCACTAAGAGCAGCTGCTCTCTTTCTTTTCTGGCTAAAAAGCAAAATCCAAAAGACGCTCATTCCTGCCTGCAGCCAGCACTTGTAATTTACTGTATATGATGGCACTAGTCGTAGCTTCCAATGGAAACAACATAAAATTTGAAGAATGACATGGAAAAGAAAAGTAAATCTACAGAAAATTTGCCAATGAATTTGTTCTTCTTTATTCATTGACAATATTTACTGGAAGGCTGTTATTTTCCATAGTGTCTTTCATGTTCTGGAAAAAACACAAAACCTATCGTTTTACAACAGAAACTGTCTTTCTCACTAGATTATCAAATACAGCATGAAAAAGCTGATGACTAACAAAGATGTGACTTTAGATAACAGATTTCTCCCTGTAAGTATTTTTTCCCTGTGGCAAGAATTTGTGATGTCAAACACAGGGCTCCAACTTCACTGCGAGATTCAGCAGAAGGAAAAGACAAACTCTTATCCGACCACAAATATCCAGTGCAACAGCCAAAGGAAAACAAAGCAACTCTCCAACTAAATTGCACTGTTTATAAATGGCCTCTCTTTTTTCTTTTTTTTTTTTTTCCCCCCTCAAAACCTCTCTTCAGCACATTTAGACTGAACTTCACCACAGCTCAGCTCCTCCTGGGGGTGGAGGCAGAGCTGGGCTTTGGCAGGACGGGTTCCAACAACCCAGGGTCCTGCTTTCACCCAGAGCATCTCCAGACACCCCCCAACTGCTGTTATCTGGGCTGAATCTTGCCTTGGTACCAGACAGACTTTGACAAGCAGGAGAAAAGCCTTCTTCAAACCTTCCTACCAATCTGAAGACTTCAGCAATGGTATGTATGGCATGTATAGTCTGAGGGGGAAAAAAAAAAACAAAGCAAAAAAAAGGCCTGAGACACCTAAATGAGAGAGAAAAGAGTGCTGTGCTGCCTGGCTTGTCTCCCTGCCAGAGAAGGATTCCTCTCAAACGTGTAATTGCCATTTCCATTTCAATTGATTCCCATGGCAGGGAGCGCTCCTTGGGGGATTTCTACAGCCTGACAGATCATGGGAATAGGAAAATGCTGCTGATGCTCAAACTGCATAGTCCTTCATTCAGTTTTGGCCCCTTATTTCTAGTGACACAGCTCAGGGCAATCTGATGATGCTTCTTGGTTATTCCAAAACTCTTTCCTATGTAGGAAATGACCACTGTTATAAACTTGTTCCAGAACTGAGGTCACCCCATGGACAGATACCTTCCCCCAGCTCGCGGTCACTGGTGGACACCAAGGGGCCAATTGACTCGAGTTAACAGACACTATTTGCCTTAAATTTACCCGCAGTGAAGCACAGAGCAGGTCCCTGCCATTCAAACGTCAGTGGAGGAGACCGAGTTGTGTTTAAGTCAACCTCCCTCATTTATCTGAAATGGACAGTTGGGTGCCAGCACCACACACACCGTGAGCTGCACACTGTCCCTGAAAGCAGGGTCTGCACTTGCTGTGGGCACTCTCACCTCTGAAGGGTGGCGATGCCCTGAGCCTGGATTAGCCCGTTTCAGTGACAGTGTGACAAGCAGAAACCTTTCATAGAATCACAGAATGGTTTGGGTTGGAAGGGACCTTAAAGACCATTCAGACCCACCCCCTGCCCTGGGCAGGAACACCTCCCACCAGACCAAGTTACTCCAAGACCCCTCCAACCTGACCTTGAACCCCTCCAGGGATGGGGCAGCCACAGCTTCTCTGGGCAACCTGGGCCAGGCTCTCACCACCCCCAGCAGCAAAGAATTTCTTCCTAATATCTCTTCCAAATCTTCCCTCTTTCAGTTTAAAACCATTGTCCCTCATCCTGTCACTCCATTCCCTGATCAAGACTCCCTCTCCAGCTTTACTGGAGCCCCTTTAAGGACTGGAAGGGGCTCTAAGGTCTCCCTGGAGCCTTCTCCTTTCCAGGCTGAACTCTCTCACTGAACTCTTCCAACTCTCTCAGCCTGTCCTCACAGCAGAGGGGCTCCAGACCTCCCAGCATCTCCATGGTCTCCTCTGGCCCCATGTCCATGTCCCATTCGGAACATTCATGTTGTGCTCCCCACCTCAGAGGCAGCTACTGCGGTGCTACTGCCTGGTCCCACCACAGCCCTCCTCATCTCTCGAAAAGGTCTTTCCTCCAGGCTCAGAAACGCGCTTCTGCCCATGCCCACAGCCAGGCAGTGCTGCCTGATGGCGGGGATCAAGGGGGACAGAGCTGCCCCATTGGGGAGCTGCAGCCTGGACCCTCTGCAGATCCAGCATCTCACTGGGGTGAGTGTTCCAGAAACAACCAAGCCAAATAAGCGGAGCTGCAGGTGTGACTCGTGGGGATCTCTGCAGGAAAGCTGGGGCTTTGTGCCCAGGGACACGTCGACAGGAGGCTTTGTCTTTTTCAGAGTATTTTTCTTCACAATTCACACACCTCCCAGGGTACGCAGAGATTTTGATGATTACTCTTTTCTACTGTTTTTCTGTGGGATTAATTGCCCTCAAGACCTAATAAAAAATATTTTTTTTTCTTCCAACTCTCACAAAACTTAATAGAAAGCTCAAGGCTTCAGAGTTGCTGAGCTCAAGTCTATGGCGGTGACTGACCATTTGGAAAGGCACCTCTACACTGTGGTTCCAGTTGTTTAATTATTCTGGCTGAGAACCACAGACTATTGGTAATGGAAAGTCTAAGTGCAGCAGACAAGGACAATGACTAAATGCTCCAGACCCCCAGGATGGAGCACGTACACCAAGGTCCTCAGCCGCACCGGCCATTTTGCACAGGACACGTTCCACGTGATGAGCTGCAGGGTTTGGGGGCTTCTAGAAGCAAACACCTGGGCTATGAACCTGCCTGAATAATGCCGAGTTCAACAGGGGAAACTCACCACTGATGCATCTAGTGGTTTTGTTGGTTTTCAGGCTCCCAAACTTAGATGAAGTGTATTTTACTCCCTATGAGAAATCTCCATGTAGAGCCCACAGGGTGCTGTATAAAAATACAGCACTAATTTTAGACAGGCAGTGTAAATTGCATTCACGACTCTAAAAGGCAAAACCAAACCAAATCAGAAAAAACAGTAAAAATACTTTGAATATGAAGGCTTTGATATCATTCCACTTGGCAATGAGCACTTTTCTACTGACTTCAACCCTCAATTTTTCAGCTACTAGAAATATTCTTCCCCCTCCCCCAAAGACCCTCCATTTAATGGACAAAAAAAGTGTTTAAAAGAAAACAAAAGCAACTTTGATTTTTTTTTCCCCTCTGTAACTCAGCCCTGTAAACTTCAGCTCTTTCATACAAGTCCCTGAGCTGCTTCACATCACACAGAGCTACCTCTTCTTTTCACTCCTTGCTGCAAACGCACAGGCTCTTCCCCCGTGAGCTGGAACTGAAAGCAATCATGAAGAATTGCAGGTCTGACCCAAGTGTTCTGCGTCTGGACATGCTCTGCATGCAGTTATTGACTGCAGTGGGGAGGGGGGCACAGCCTTACCTTCTTCAGCTCTTTCTTTGTCCAGAGAAGCTGAAGGGTTTTCAGCAACAGGAGTGGGTCCTGGCCTGGAGGAGGGGGAAGAGAAAGAGAGGGAGAGAGAGAGAAAAGGGGGGAGAAAAACAAAACAAAACAGATTTATTGGCTCTGTACAGGCAGCCTGGACACACTGGTGCATTGTTTCACCGCAGAGAAATCAGCTACTCCGTGCTACTGTGTTTGAAACCACCAACCTTCCAACTGTCAGTCAGGATTAAAGTGCTAAAATCCCTTACTCTGAAATCCTAACAAAATAACAGACATCATTCATGCATAGCTTTAACTAAACACCCACACGGGCTCAAACACTGAATAGCTGTAGTGCTGCATTTACAACTAAATCACGCTGCTGCTGCGCATCAGACACATCCCCACTGCCCCCCCATCCTCCCTTTTTAATATTAAAACATAATGGTTCTAGAAGAGTAAGAGCCCCACAGGTTGGGATTATCAACATGCTCCTTTGTATTGAAATGGCTTTAAGGTATTAACCCCACCACACCCTGGGGGTGGAAGATGCCAGTGGATAAATTTATGGGCAGATGAGCCTGGGTTTGCTGGGCTAGAGCCGGGCAGCCATGGTGGCTGTGCGAGTGGTGGCCATGGGAGAGGTGGCTGGGCAAGTCATGCCTGGGCAAGTGGTGGCTGTGTGAGTGGTGGATGTGTGAGGGATGGCTGTGTGAGGGGTGGCTGTGGGAGTGGTGGTTGGATAAGTGGTGGCCTTGGCAGCTTATGGCAGCATATGGCACCATATGAGTGGTGGTCATGGGAGCACTGGCTGTGTGAGTGGTGGCTGTGAGAGTGGTGGCCATGAGAGTGGTGGCTGTGTGAGTGTTGGCCATGGGAGTGGTGGCTGTGGGAGTGGTGGCTGTGCACGTGGTCGTGGGATGAGTGGTAGCTGGGTGAATGGTGGCTCTGCAAGTGGTGGCCAGGTGAGTGGTGGCCTTGGGAACGTTGGCCGTGTGAGTGGTGGCCACGTGAGGGATGGCTGTGAGAGTGGTGGCTGTGGGAGTGGTGGCCATGAGAGCTGGGCCAGCCACACCAGGCTGGACACAGGCTGGGCTCCAACGAGATTCAGGCAAGAGAATGTTTGAGTGTTTGAGGAAGAAGGTGAATGCTGCTGGGATTAGTGCTAAGGCTAAAAAAAAAGAGCGATCAGTTATTACAAAGTAAGGTCATTAGGAATGTTTCTCTCTTACTTTTCACACAGTTATCTGAGAACTCCCACTCAGCTGTTATTTTGTATCTATTATCATTCATCATACCGGTATTACTCATCATACTGCTACTTCTGAACCACATGTTTAGGAATATTTAATTTTAAAAGCAATAATATTTTTGATATCTGTTTCTATTTAATTTACCATCATTTACTTACGAAACCATGACTCAGGATATTCTGGTCAAAAATTCTTTTACTGCATCAACAGTTTAAACATGGAGAATGAATTTAAAAATCTGAATTTCTCCAAAACATTCCTTGAATGTTTAGTGTTCCTCCTCTTGTGTTTTCATAAAGCCAAAAGAAAAACGTTAAACTGAAAAGGAAACATCCTTTCCATCACCTTCTGCATTCTACAGTCCCTAAATAGCTCACTTCCAAACGCTAGATTTCTTGCTTAATATCGCATCTTACTTCATATTTCAGGTCAACTGTGAAAAGCTCTACCTCATCCAACAAACTCTGAAGCACTGCATTTATAAAATATATTAAGTAACAAGCTGATTACTGGTCGAGCCAAGAGAATGATAGCATTCCCATTATCCACTAACCTCCGGGAAACACCAGCCAAATTAAAAATGCCACATTTACAATTCATAAGATAATATTTTCTCTCATCTCTGCTTGTTCTGAAATGTTGAACTCTCCAAACACTGGCTGTTCCCAGCTACTGCTGCTCCTTTGGAAAAAGAAAAGTCTCTTTTGACAACAGAACAAAAGAAAATCCAGATCCCTTCTCCCCACAAAATTAGCTACTAAGAGTGAAATCCAGCCCATGTGTGTGCGTATATACACATACACACACTCTGCTCTTGGCCTGACTCCCACGGAAATTTATACACACACAGGAAAAAAAATTTAGAATGCAACACAGTGTGTAACCAAATCCACTGTAAATCTGAACTGTAATTAATGCAGTGAACAAGCTGGAATGATACAGGAAATGAGGGCAGTTTGGAGAGCAGTGTTTTACTTCAGATACAGCCAATAATTCAACTTGTTAAAAAGCTTTCTAAACCTCAATCAACAAAACAAGCCCTTCTCTTACGTGACTTTTTCCTACCTTACCTCCCTGGAACTGAAATCAGATCTCACGGGTTTTTCCACACTTGGGCGCAGGGAAACCATCTCCCCACTGGACATGAGGGGACTCCCCACGCTGCCAGCGCCGCTCTGCGGGCATGGGGGAGGAGGAAACTGTCCTGGGTTGAGAGACACAGGACTAACTTTTCTTC
>BJBW01010593.1:136-27775 GCA_004320125.1 Scolopax mira | reverse complement strand
AAAATCTAAAACACTGAATCTCCTGCTAGGACTGAGGAAAGAATTTCAAATGTCAGCATGCCACAGTACAAGCTGATGAACTATTATTAGACAAGAAATAACCCATGATGCTTACATGTGCCTAATAAACGTAGCTCTCATGCTACAGCAGTTATGTCTATAAATCAGATACATTTAAAATGATTTAATTTTATTATAACTAGATATTTTAACACAATGGACAAGGAGACACTATTCTTTTTTAACTTTATATTGTACATAAATTCATGAGAAGCTGAAAACTTTTTAAAAAATAGAAAAAAGCAAGAAAAAACAACTCAAGAGATTAAGTTAGAAAGTCTCTTGTTTTGAGGTAGGATGAATTATAAGTATAGCATATTACAAGGACTGTTAAGTGCCTCAGTAATTTTCTTCTGTCAAAAGGAGTTCTAGATGAGATGAAATTACAAATGCTGAGTCCTGTCTTATAACATCTAAAGCTAATAACAACAGCTTTAAAGTCATATGAACAGTAATATGTCTGATCCGTAAGGATTAAATGACTAGATACATTAAGTGATGTTGCAAGCCTGTATATACTACAAAACTTACACATCCATTTATGACCATCTTTACAATTTCTCAAGGATGAATTAGAGACAAAAAGAGAATTGTTATCTAATTGCAAAGAATAAAGTTCACCTTCTGCAAAAGGGCACTGCAAGTACTTTTTCTATTCTCAAGATGGAGAAAAGAGAAAATCAAACACTGAGTAAGAAAATGGTAAGAGCATATAGGAAATATTAGCTTGCTGAATTTCTTTCTGAACTGTTCTGAATTTTTTAATATTCCCTCATGTCCCTATTCATCATTGCTTATTTTAGCAAATGCTTTCATTACTAAGGAGTAACTACTGAATGTACATGAAAAATCTGAAAAATTATAGAAGCTAAATGTTACTTGCAAAAACATCATCTGAGTTAGATAAATTCATAATAACTTGTGCTAAGCATCTTAACTTTGGGAAGATTATCCAAAACTCAAAGTTTTGAGCTTCATTCGTCCCTAATTACAGGGTGAAGATTCCACATCATTTGGTTTAGTCAGATTCTGGAGCAAATTTCATTTTAGTAACACAGTGAAAAAAGGGGAAGTGCTAAAGTTAATTTGTATTAAAATATTTTTTTTTCTAAAGAATACCATAGTTAAGCAAAATAAAACAAGAACTGCTAACTTCTTAAATAATTTAATCTTCTTATTTGCTGCTTTCTTAAATCTGAGCCATAAAAAATACCTGCTAGCAAAGGCAATCGGTTGACAGCACTTATAAAATCGTAACAGCTATGGAATGTGCAATGAAAATGAAAACTCCTTTCATTGAGACCTCAAAGGAATCATGAGGTCTTGACTTAGATTGCCACATCTTGTTGCTACTCCAGGTTTTGAATGATTTGCCATCTACACATCTGAGAGATCCTCATAGAAAGTACATTGTCCATATTACTCAGACAGATCTCACTAAGGATAATGGAAAGGTCTTGTTAAGGATTTAGAATGGAGAGCTTGCCTGAGAATTTGACGTTTCCCTAACACATTATTCTTTTGTTAATTTATTAATTTATTAAACAACTTCAACACACAATTTCATACACTGTTAAAAATCTGGTCTCAAAGCTTTTGGTTATATCCTGCACATATATATAAATAAATATACTTTACTTTTTTTTTTTGAGTACAGAACAAACTTTTACGTAAGCACACAAATTATATTTTTTTAATTAAAAGAAACCTTTTTTTTTTTTTCTGGGAGACTCGGAGAAGTGGACTATCAGAATATAACTCCTTAGTAAGTCTGTAGTATCATAGCTAGTAACGGGCCTTTAGACGCCTTTAGCCAATAAATGATACTACCTTTAAAACTCCTGTTCATAATAAATGCACCTGTATACATGTATTTATGTATATGCTAATAAATACATATATAGTAGTACTTATGATACTCTGGAAAAAGTGGGTTTGGTCTTGAAGAATATGCATCTAAGTAGCAGCATGAATTTGGAGTGCATGTGAACTTTATAGCAATGTTCTCCACCCAATTCCTCATCCAGATTATCAAAACAAATTACTCACAGTTTACTTAAATGGTCTCGTGGATATAATTTTCAGCTTTTCTACTACTCTGTAGAGTTTAATAAAGAGATAATATAATAAGAATAATATGTAATCTGAGTGCTTAAGGCCTGTATGATTTGAGCTTTAGTTAACAATCACATCTTTGTTAAGGTCCATTAGACACTTTACCTCTACTACCACCAAAAGAAAATTAAATTTGGATCATACCAAAATGCACACAATTTTTTGCTACCCTCAAGTAAGTATTGAGGTAAAGTAATTAGTCACCATCTTGCTTTGTTGCATCTTTCTTCTTCTCAGAGTCCCTAATATTCATGATATCCATATTGTCCTTAAATCTACCATGATCTTAAAGGACCTTTCCAATGTAATTGATTCTATGATTCTATTTGGCTGTTCCTTTTGTAATCAAGAGGTGTCTTGCTCAGCCAGAGCTGTTGCAAGCAGCCGACTTGTTGGAAACATAAAATATTCTTCATGTTTTGTCTGACAGGTTTTCGTGCTTATTGAGTAAGTTATCTGATCTATTATTAGTTTAGATATTCAAGACTTCTTATATAAGCAGGTAGGCTACAACTAATTTCAGTGAGAGCTGAGTTTTGATCAAGTCAGATGTACTCTGACTTGAATAGTTTCATCCAATTAATTTTCAGAGACAAAACTTCCTATTAACATAAGACCAAGTAATTCCACCAAATGTGATGCAACGGAGCTTGATTTCTGCATTGATTATAATAGCAAAGCCTGGCTTCCTTCTTGGTTTCCTCTAAAGTCTCTCCTAGATAGAGATGGCAGGTATTTTAAATAATCTTACAATGAACTGGTAACCAGTTTTGTCTTTTCTATGTGAGGATGCAGGATGTCTGAATCTGGTACCCTCATACAATGTGCAGAGTTCAGTGCACCTTTGCACCTTTTTCAGATCAGCTTCCAAATGAAAAATCGTGCAGATGTGCCAAAACTATTCTGAACTTTTAATAGCATCCTTTTGAGGAAGTGAATCTTAAAAGATTACTTTTTTTTTTTCTTCTTTTTGGTAAGGTGCACGTGGATTCACCGTAGCTATACCTGGGGCTCTATAATGACTAATGTTGTCCTTAAAAGAAATCTATAATCATACATTTCAATAACTCTCTTGATTGCAGGGTAAGTGACACAGGGATAGAATTAGCAACAAAACACACCCTCTAACTACTACCTCAGTGCTATTGACATTAGCTTTTATTAATAGCAAATATTCATTCAGAGACTTTATTTATGGCCTTATTTATTGACTACAAAACCCAAGGCATCTGTGTTACTCTGAAGTGTTCCCATCTCTCATTCATGTGTGCATATACTCTATAAGGTGCTTTACCTTTGTGAACAGCTACTGCCTGACAGCACTTTTAGCTGCATGACATGCTAAGCTTTGTCACATTGTAGCTGCCTCTTTCGAGTTTCACAGAATAAAATCAAGATGGAATCACCACTTTTCACACAATTTTCAAGTGAACAGAAAGTTCCAAAATCACACCAAAACACCATATATGTGATGAGGCCACACTGTACTTCTCTTACAAATATAGAATCATAGAATCATTTAGGTTGGAAGGGACCTTAAAGATCATCTAGACCAACCATCAGCATAACTGACAAAAAAATAAATAAGAAATCGGAAATAAAAATCAATAAACCATATTCCTGAGGACCATGTAAACCCAACTTTTTAACACCTCCAGGGATGGTGCCTCAACCACTTCCCTGGGCAGCCTATTCCAATGCTTGATAACCCTTTTGGTGAGGAAATGTTTCCTAATATCCAATCTAAACCTCCCCAGTGCAACTTGAGACCATTTCCCCTTGTCCTGTCTCCTGTGACTTGGGAGACGAGATAGAGATATCTACTCTGCTGTTGGGGTGAAACAAAGCCAGAACACAGACCTCAGGATCAAAGCTAAATCTGTAATAACTGATTGTTGGACAACTTTCACCAAAACCCAATTTTCTTAAAAGCTGTTACGCTATATTTCAGGGCAATCCTCAATAACTTCCACTTGACATTTCAACACTATTTGGAGTGAAAACAGGCTGTCTTAATGTAACTTGCACATTTCTACACAGGAGGATAACAATACCTTCTAGAGTTAATGACAAATTTTATAAGCATTTAGCTAGTATGTGTGCAGCACTTAATTAGTAAAAGGCATCATGAGAGTGCATAAACAATTATACTGTTTACTTCCCCTTGCCCCTTCACAGCTCACACATGCTCACATGATTTCATAAATAAGGGAAACAGTCCTAGCTTATTTCACTCCTTTATTTGAAGACTCATAATAAGTGAATGTTGAGCAAAACAGCAGCAAAAGCTTTTGAATTGTGTAGAAATCATTTATCATTCACACCAAGTAGTCAAAACAAGGCTTTGTTATCATTTGTTGGCTTGTTCCCTAATCTGGCTCTACCACCAGGCATGTACATTTATTAAAAGAAATAGAGTAAGTTAAGCAAATATCCATGATTCATAGTATGGTACCACGTGGTGTTTCAGAGCCGTCCCAGTTATATTCATCAAAACACAGATCTTGACAGTTCCAGTGAAGTTACCCTGGGAGAGCTGTTCCTTCTAAGTGCAGACCTATCACATTTTGTACACCATATGGCAAATCAATATTAAATCCTAGAGGAAAGCAGCTGTTATAGACTTCCTTTGTTCACCCCATTTCAACTCACATTTTGGGAACGTCTTTGGTAGGTTCCTTCTTAGTTCTTTAGTCTAGTAGTTTAAATCCTTTTAACAAGCTGTGCAAAAATTACTGCCTGGTCACTAGAAACTTTTAAATGTCAAGCCTCCCACTCCATCACCACCCATATCTACTTAAAAATATTCCCTTTCATAGCAATAACTTGTTTCAAAAAAAGCTGTTCTTCGCAGCTATAAAAAAAAATTGTAAAGGCAAAAAAGGCAACCTTCTCTAACAGTTATCACATATTGAAAAAAGATGTATCTGTGCTACTGTTTTACATATCAATACAGACCACTGCAGAGCAGAAAACACCTTGTTTTCTTGTGTGCTCTCAGAATGAATTGAGCTGATTGCATCTTATACACTACTTAAGTTTTAATTATTTGATATCTTGCTGGGCTACTCTAACTGCTTTGAGAAAAAAATATATGTAGTAACCATCATCCTCACACTTTAATGATGGTTCTATAATAGTAAATTTGTTCATATCATTAATTGTAGAATAATAATGTAGAATAAAAATGATGGAAATAATTCCTTTCTACATGAACACAAAAATTTTAGCATATTTATATCTCAGTTCATTTTAAGTCCCTATTGAATAACATCCACAAAGCTAGTTGTTATTATTAGTATGATGATAATATTTTTTCAGTGAGTGCATGAAAAGGGGAAAGGTATCTTTCAAAACAATTAGGTATAGCTATTGTTCAAATGTTTTTAGAATTTAGAGGGGAAGCTATAAGACTACTAGTAAAATTAAGAGGAGAAAAAACTACCTTTAGTATTTTCATATTTCTAATTAAAACAATTAATGGTTTTCAAATTAATTTATTTGCTAATTTATTTGTGTGTGCATGTGTATCAGTCTTTGGGCTATCTAGAAGCTGTTGCACTGTTGTTGTTTTTCTCAAGAATAAATAATATAGCCAGGATCTAGACCTCTTACAGTCTGTCTTTCCTGCATTTTTCCGCATTCTTTCTCTTTTTTACTTCAAGAACAATTTCTTGAAAGATAAAAATAATCCTCTGGTGCAGAGATTGCAGCCAAGCTGTTCGCTTCCATATGTGAGTAGTCCTAGACATCAGACTGATGGTCCTCAACCTTGCTCATCATTCTTCTCATCTCACCAGTCTAGAGTTGCTGGTTACAGAGTTGGAAGTGCCCTCAGCCTGAATGTCCTATAGACATTAATTTCAAAAGTGACATGGGAGATTAATTCATTTGTACTGTGGTGGGAAAGTGTACCCAGATCTTCTTTAATATTTGTCAAAGCATTAGCCATTCTGCAAAAGCAGAACCGAATCTCTACTCAACCAATAATGTTGAACTACTGGTAGTGAGACCCATGAACTCGCATACGCAGCATGACTGCAAATTTTCTAAAGGGATAAAGATCTCAAATGAGAATTTTGTTGCCTTACTCCTGACTTAGTACCCACCTAGGACTGAGCTTAAAGATCTTAGAGCAGGGTCCTTTCTAAGAAAATACATCAACTATTTGCTAGCCATCTGCCTAAGACATATTTTAGGAGTTGTCACCACTAAAATTTATTATGTGAGAGGTTGTGTTTGTTTGCTCGGTTGGTGTTTCTTGGGGTTCATTTTCCAATGATTTTATTTACTTTCTTAGAATATTATGTATAATATCACCTTTCAGTGAAGGGGTACATGAAGGTTCTTTTCCATATGTCTTTCAGAACTCCTTCAGTTTATTATATTGTTTCTTTGTTTGCAGTACTCATTCCCTGAAAAACACAGGTAAAATTGAAATAAAAAAGGGAACTTAAAACTATTGGATGCTCAATTATATTTTGTGAACTTTTCTGAACATAGTTCTGTCCAGTTCCTACTAAAGGTATGAAATTCACCATCTTACATTGTTTCTAATTTGCTAAAAACAACTAAATCTGTGTATGCCTTAGTTTCTGGTCAGCTATTTCATAGCAGTCTAATTTTTCACAGAGCTGCACATTTCTCATGCTATGCTACCGTATATTACTTAAAACACGTGCTCTGTAAATCAAGCAGAAGGTTTGAGGGAGGGTAGCCAAAAATCCATAAAGGCTAAGAAAGCTTGTGTTTCGTTTTTGTTAGTTGGTGGAGATGTTACTATTTTATTGATCACAACCATTGGGTTATGACAATGCCCATCTTGCCATTTTATTTTTAAAAACTCGATCTCCTGTACAGAACCTTTGACTTTAAATTGGTTTATGGCAAAACCAGCTTTCAGAAGAATCTGGATAATTCTTTTCCCTTTCTCAAACGTTTCCTTTCCTGTGTTGTCCCGCACAATGATGTCATCAAAATATTGCAGGTGTTAAGGAACCTCACCCTGTTCCAGTGCAGTCTGTATCAGCCTGTGGGAAATGGTATGCCACCAAGGTTTCCACCCCTTGTGCAGTCAATTCTAGGTGTGCTGGATACCACACCAAGTGGTCTGCACTCAGTGGCCAAAAGTGGTTCATCCAGGAAAATCAAGGCTCCAGTTTCTGTTTGACGGTTCCCCTGAGAGAGCAGAAGGAGTGAACTTATTTCTGACCCTATTTAAGGGACTTCTGGTTTGCAGTTATAAGAACTCTGATATTTTTGTTGCCCCACATTGGGCACTGAAAAAATTTCCACCCCTGCTGGGCAGCTCAGTACCACACAGCTGCTTGCTCTGGCATCCCCAGGGGGATGGGGAAGGAGAATTGAAATAGTAAAAGAGAGAAAACTTGTGAGTTGAGCTAAAGACGATTTAACAGTTAAAGCAAAAGCTGCATGTGCAAGCAAAGCAAAACAAGGAAGTCATTCACTATTTCCTATCAACAGGCAGGTGTTTAGTCATTCCAGGAAACCAGGACTCCATCATGCATAACTGTTGCTTGGGAAGAGAAACGCCATAACTCACGTCCCCCCCTTCCTCCTTCTTCCTCCAGGTTTTATTGCTCAGCATGAGATTACATGCTGTGGAATATCCATTTAGTTGGTTTGGGTCAGCTGTCCTGTCTTTGTCCCCTCCCAATGCCACCTGCACCCCCAGGCTACTCACCGGTGGGTCAGTGTCTGAAGCAGAGAAGGTTTTGACGCTATGCAAAGGCTGTTCAGCAAGAGTTAAAGCACCAGTGTGTTATCAACTCTCTTTTGGTCTCAAATCCAAAAAATAGTCCCCTACAAGCTACTCTGAAGCAATTTAACTCTGTCCCAGCCAAAACCAAGAGAGTAGCCAAACACTATTTTTCCTTTCAATATGCATCATGTTTTATCATGTAATTTTTTGTTGCCTGGAGACCAGTGATTTACCATGGTGCCGTATTATCCAAAGCTTTCTTCCTCAATAATATATCATTCTCACATACATTTATAGAGGAAATGTCATTCAGCACCACTGCAGAATATCCACCAAAGCGCACCACAGATGACTCGAGAAGAAACATAAAAATTGACACAAATTTGTTTTAGTAGAATATACAGAACACAATATTTTTTATTATATTACTAGTAACTTTATTCCATCAGCATTTACTGAGATATAGTTTATGCAGTACATGCTTCAGTGGAAAAAGCTCTCCTGAAAAATTGCTTAGCATTGATATTTGACTATTTAATAAATGATTCAGAATTTGCAACCGATAAATAATGGTTGTCTATTACTAATAAGCATAACTACGTTTTCTGTGTTGCAGTTTGAGTTCTGTGTTTTCCTCTTGGACAAATATTTTGTTTTAAAATATTTTTTGGTATTTCTTCTCTAACTACAGAACATTACAGCATTATTAAAGCAGAGTGGTTAAGAGTGTGGATTGCTTCACTGCCTTAAAACTAGCTTGTTGGCATTAATCAGAAAGTACTATATGATCCATTAGCTGTGAAAGGCTTTAAATAATTGATTTGCAGCATGGGGGATTAACATGGATTCTCATTAACCAGGAAAGTTTGCTATAGTTTTCATTTAAGTAGAACTTACACTTTGGAAATTGCTTGATAGGGGGGAAAAAGCTACAGCTGCCTCAACAGAAACTCATTACTGTTAAAATTACAAAACCTCTGTCATATTATGTATCTATGATTTTCTTTTTTTTAATTGAACATTATAATAAGCATCCTAACAAACCTATGATGCACCCTGGATATATAGTATCTCATCAAAATATTTGGTTGAGGCTTATAATTTTTTTTTTTCTTTTTTTTTGGGGGGGGAGGGGGACACGAAGCTAAAGTTTATGTAGGTCAGATAGGTTTTACTGTAAAGATCATAACTTTTTAAAACCTGTGGTGAGGTTAAGTCACATGGATTAAACTGCTCTGAGGTCCTGGATATTTTACTAACAATTGAGAGAGAGAAGGGGTTGGAGGGAATGCAGTGAAGACATTTTCAAAGCCTTGTTCCTCCCATAGACAGCAAGGCCTTTCTTCTTAAGAGCAGCTTTCTGACCATTACAGGGCAGTTTTCTGAGGAGAAGAAATCAATTGCTTCATATTCAAGAAATCATATGATTCTATGAATTGCTTAGATGCTGCAAATATTCTAGAGGTTTCTTATTCTATTCATGTATAACATCAGTGACCTGGAAGAGAGTTAATTTAGTAGACTTTTCTATACCTGTAGTTGAGCCATAGCAGAGACATTCTAGAAACTAATTACCCTGGTTTTATCATTAAATAAATGTATTTCAGAAAGACTGAAATATTATTACAATAAATAATTTGTCCAAAATTTCTTTGACTTTTATCAATATCTTCTATCAAAAGATTACAATATATCAGAGCAGTTTTGGTCCAACCTTCCTTTTTGTTTCTGATATCTGACATTATTAGATCCCTTATATGTGCAATGTTACTCCACCACCCTTACATTTTGTTATGTCCTTTATTCCTTCTTTAAACCTTAATTAAGGAGTAATCTGCTAGGGGTTTTTTTAGCTCCTCTGAATCCAGTTACAGTCAAGAATGAAATACCTCTTCCATTAAAATTATTTTATTTTTAATTTTTTTTTGGATGGTAACAGTTTTTCTCTATGTGTGTGTGAGAGAGTGTTGATTTTGCATTTGCCCAGGTGTATATTGATTTAATGGTGTATTTGACATCTAAATTTAAATTTCTTTCTCTAAATTTAATTTTTTTTCTCTGTCTGTTTCTATTACCTCATCAATTCTCTCTATTTTAGCTACCTTATTCTTTTTCCATCTGTTTCTGGTATAGATTGCCAGCGTCTTTACTGAAATAGATGCTTTTCAATACTTCCTTCAGCTCCCTGTTTTAAAAAAAATTTCCTCATACCTTGTACATTTTTGGTGCCAGCAGACTACTAAAACTTTGGTTTGAGACAGAGGCAATCCTCTAGCTGTTAGATAAGGCAAACCCACTATAAATCCTCACTGTAAATTTGAAAATCTGTTCCCAATACCACCTTCTAAATCGCTCAATAAAACTCTGAAGTTGCTTATGCCTACCTACTTCTGCAAAAGAAGCCAGAAACTTTTTAGAAAAATGCTATGAGAAGTTTTAATTTCTATCTTTTCTTTGTAAATCTAATTCTATAATCTTAAATGATGGGATTCAATCCTAATTTGATGATCCAAGAGCTGGAGTACCTCTGCTAGGAAGACAGGTTGAGAAAGTTGGGATTGTTCACCCTGGAGAAGAGAAGGCTCCAGGAAGACCTTAGAGCCCCTTCCAGTCCCTAAAGGGGCTACAGGAGAGATGGGGAGGGACTCTAACAGTGAGTGGAGTGACAGGATGAGGGGTAATGGTTTTAAACTGAAAGAGGGGAGATCTAGACTAGATTACAGGAAGAAATTCTTTCCTGTGAGGGTGATGAGACACTGGAACAGGTTGCCCAGAGAAGCTGTGGCTGCCCCGTACCTGGAGGTGTTGGACAGGGCTTTGAGTAGCCTGGTGTAGTGGGACATGTCCCTGCCCATGGCAGTGGGGTTGGAAATTGATGGTCTTGAATGTCCCTTCCACCCCAACCCATTCTGTGATTCTGTGATTCTATGATTCTATGAAATGTGGCTCCAATGTTTATTATGCCATTCTTGGTGCAATTCTCTAATAAGTGTCTATTTTAAGAAGCAGCATATTAAACAGTGTGTACAAAAGTGTTAGCTATGAATATTTTATTATTCATGCCATCCATTCAAGTTATAATGCTTACTGTGTTTTTTTTATTGTTTTCTGGGAGGATCACGTGTCCTAAACTAGCAGGTTTGATCCACTGCCTTCCTAATGTGTAGTAAAATTGTTTTAAAAGAGAGATGAGTTAAAACTGGAAACCAAAATAAGAGTAGTCTAAAAAAAAACCAAACAGGAATGGTTATGAACATAAAATGATCACACTTCACTGGGTAATCTCTAATAGAGGTGAGATTCCTCAGAACAGTCAAGTATCTGACACTGTTGCCACATAATATGTGCTTCTAGGGCTATTAGTCTGGCAGCTTCAGTAAGCAATGATTTCATTCTATTTCTCAAAAAGGGCATTGCTGGAAACTCAGGTGTTAGATCTAAATACAAAAATTCAATAATCCATAAAAATGTAACATTATATTGCTAGCTTACTTCTTTCCTTATGAACTTTAGCAAAATAATTCTCTTCAATAGCTTACGTGAATGAACATGACTTTAAAATTGTGACACTATACAACAGATTGTGATGTAGTTACACATTTAAAGAGGATGAATTGTAGAAAATTGTACATCTATGTTGGACTTGTGTCTCTACTATCCACTTCTGTAATACAAAAAAATATACCAATAAAACTAATAAAATAAACAAATCTAATTGTTTTCTGAAATGTTCTGAAAGTTTAAGTATTCCTTCCTATTAAACTAGAAGTCAGTAGAATTAAAACCCTTTAATTAAATTAAATAATAACACTAAATAATAGTAGAGTATATCTTCTTCATGTTGAAAGATCTCCCATTATCTTCAGTTAAAATTGGGTAAGGATGAGAAGAGCTTTGCGTCTTATGCCCATATTCAAATTAGGAGCAAAAGTATCTATATTAATTTTCATGGACTTGGCTATACATTTACTTCAATAAATAGGTTCAGAACTTTTTTTATTAATTACTGTTTGTTTACTGTTTTTATTAATTACTGGGTTTTTTTATTAATTATCTTTTTCTACCTGTAATTTTTATTAATTACCTTTTTATTAATTACCTTAACATAGCCTTGACACTTTAGTATTATTTGCAGAGCAATGGTATCATTATGCTGTTATGCTGTTCTATTGTATAGTATGATTTTAGGATTTTTATTTTGTGATTATGATTCTTTTCTACCCCTTTATTTCTAACACATTTTTTTGTATAAAGAAGAAAGGGAAATAAGGGAAGTTGGAAGGGACAAACACAATTGCCATGAAAAAATTAGGGCACAGAAAGGAAACCTATGAATGAAGGGGCACAGGAGAAAGGCACCCAAATAGTGGTGAAGGGTAGGGGAAAGAATTGTTGAAAGTTATTTGTAAAGTGAAGTGGTTTTAACTCTGAAAACTTTATAATTCTCCCCTTTCATTTCTTTTTCTTAATATCTTAGCTCTCTCAGACACTGAACACACAACCAATAAACAGAACTCTGTTTAATCTGTCTTGGGGTAAGGAAGAAATGTTATTAATGTTGATCCTTCTATGGAAGTGTTACATTTCACTTCTGTTCTTGAAGCCACCACTGCCCAAAACAAGGTAAATGCTGTGTTCCCACTTATGTTCAAATCTACTCTTTTAATTGCTTAATAATACCTAATGAAACCACAGCTCATAATAAAAATATAGCTAAGTCATTCGTGCAAGTTCCAAAGTAATTGATGTGAAAGGAGAATCACCCTACTCATCTTATTATATAACATCATAAAAATCTGTGAATTTAAAGTAGCTATTGACTGAGTTTCAGGCAGAAAAAATTGATTGCCAAAATGCATGCAAATTACATTTCCTCCCTGGCACAAACTCAGAAACTGTGCGGCTGCCTAAAAGTTAACTACTACAGTGAAACAAAGCCATTTTCAGATTACACACTTTCAGTATTATGCTTACACACATTCCCTACAGATGCACCTGAAGTGCTAAAATAGAGGTTAACTCAATATAGAACAATGTCAGCTTCTTCATTCTCCACTTTTCAACTTACATACAAACCCCACATATTACTCAATTCAAACTGGTATTTACTATAACACTGCCCTTCTCTGTTCTCTGTTCTTTTTCTCCCAAATTTTCACTTTGAAAAACGAAACATTGAAATTTTGAAAATAAGATAAATTTACTTATGAGACTTTGATTTTCATTAATAGAAATAGAATATGTAAGAGAATTTTTTTCTTTTTTTTTTTTTTTTATCTAGAAGTGTCAACAGCCATGGTAATGAGAAAATAGCTTCTTTATATGAGCTTTTCATATCCCTCCTCCCCAGGTATCAGCTGGTAAGCAGGAGGATCTAGAGAAACTTAGATCTCAAAATAATACATTTCAGTCACAATTTTAAGATACAAAATTTTACTTAAAATTTTAATCACCCAATACAATAAGGAAGACACAGAAAATTAAATTAAGAAGAAAGGTGATCAAGTTATGCTAATATGGAATTTTAGATTATGACAAAAGTAAAGGAAAAAAAAAAAACCTGTGTCTGATTTAATATTTTACTTCGAAGGATACTACTAAGTAGTCAGTCTGTTAGGAATAAAATTTCACTTGTCTAATTTAAGCTGAGAAACAGTATTTAAAACAAAAATTATGGAAACCCTAAGATGAACACAAGTTCTTCACTAGAATCCAGTTTGTTTGGTTTTTTTACATTATTTCATCACAAATACAAAATGACTGATACTACTAAAATTAAATTATCTTAATAAATGTACGACATGTATATACTTATACATGCGCTGCATGTACAAATTTATACCTAAGCTAACAATTATATTGCCCAATGTCCAAACATAGTAATTTTCTAACATTTATCGTTCAGAGGAACCTGGCCTATTTATTTATTTCCAAATTTTTTTGCAATTCTTATGTTCAGCAGTCATCCTAGTTACTCTGAAAATGATTAAAGCTGAGTGGGGAGTATTTTGGTGATTGTCAGTCGTGTTCCCTAACCTTTTACTGGTGTTATTTCATCTCATGGTCATTTGACACCACTTCTTGTGCTAAGTAATAGACAAAGGCATAGTGAAAGAATTAAAATCTTGTTAGGCCTCCAATTAACAAACAGTTTTGTTTGCCCAGTAATATTGCATAATTCATCAGATTCAGACTTTGGAAAACAGAGGCAAGTAACATCCTGTAAATTGAAACTACATCAATGAAGCAACCACAGCAGACAGGAAGAGCTCTTTCACTGCTGTCTTTATGAAGACATTAGATATATTGCAAAGCTATCATTGTGTTCCTCACAGTCTTTTCTCACCTAAATAAACCTGCTTGTTCTTCAGAGACTGTTTTCTCATCATCTTAGCATTTGTGATATCCTCCGTGAATGAGTGATTTTGGCAGAAAACCAATCGTGGTTTTTTTTTCTTTGCAGATTAGGTATGTGCTCAAGCCACTGGCATAACTGGGGATTTTAGTTACGTTACATTATGTACTGCTATGCATGATATAGAAGCATTTTCATTAGTACTTGGAATGACAGATAAATTAAACTGTCCTTTCTGCTATACTTAATTACTTACCATGCCAGAATCTAATGGGAGTCATCATAACATAGAAACATACTGTGATAAATATGAAATGTAACACTGTTTGGCTTTAAGATGAGAGCTGTACTCCTGAAGCCTTATTTTTCCTTATTTGGGATCTTTGGCCAGATTCCTTTTCTTATTCTTCAGTTGTTTGTGCAGGTTTTCTCTTTCTACAGGCAAAAAGAAGCAGCAATCAGCACGGGGCAACTTGCCAGGTCTCTGCAGACCACAGTCGAGAGCTGCAGTTCTTGGTGCTTCAGCCTTTGGTCATTCTAAAGTCTAATGTAAGCAACCAACTTGTACAGTGGTCCCTGCCTATATCACATCCCATACTTCCTTTTCCCATATTTCCTCAGGAGTTCCTGGGTTTGTTGTTATTAGTTGTGTGGCTGAGTGTCTAAACTTCATAGTGCCAAAGGAATCCTAAACAAAGGCACAAACCTGTCAGCAACAAAATCTAACATCTAATTTCTGAATTCTTTTAAGCTTTGTGATGCCTGACTGTGCTGGTGTTTTGGTTTTTTTTATTTTATTTTTTAATACTGCAAGTACTATAGGAATGAATGAATAAATTATAATCCTGTGTTGGAGTTGTTTGAAGAATAGTATAACAATTGCAGCTGTTTTTTGTATTTGGCTCCCAGAACTAGCTCCATCCTTTTTGTTTCCAGATGGAATCCAGTCATTCAATGCAGAAAAAAGAGAGAGATTCAAAAAAATCACACAAATTTGTATTCTAAAATTTTATTATATAAGCTTAAACAGCTGCAATAATGCCCTGAGGAATACCTGTTCAAATTTATTTTTCCAACATTTTGTTTCTTTACCAATTCCCTCACATTTATTTATATTGTGAATTAATCTTTAACATCACAATTTATTTTCTTTCACATAAGGCCTGTTGTCACTGAAGTATTATTTTTACAAAAATTAGGTTTTGGTACAATCTGTTGAATATAAATACCTACAATTTTACTGTGGTGATATTTTATCTGATTAACAATATATAGCTATATTCTAAAGACATCCTTTTTTCTAGGAAGAGGATTATTTAACTGTATATTAATATAGTTTTCCCACTGCAATACATTATCATTCATATATAAAATAATTGAAATCTTACCTAAAACATTTAACATTTAGTTTAACTAAGTTTAACTTAGTTTAACTAAGTTAACTAGTTTAACATAGAACCTTTAACATTTCTAATGCATCTTTGAGTAAATGCTTAACACTGTAGAAATTCTTAAGTATTTGCTGGCAATAAGATACAAATATATTCATTACATACATATTTGTTAACAAGAATGATAAGGAAAAATAAAATTTAATAGCAGGTGAAACTTCAATTGTATATTAACAACTGACTGCTGCTATTTTACTAGCTTTTTTGTTCATTAATATGGATATAGTCTTTATGGTTTCATTTTATAATATTTATTAGAGTATCTATATAGTTCTGTACATTGCATTTGGAAATACATAGCCATTATTTATATTCACATGAAACTCAGTAAAACTACACTTTTTTTTTCCCCTAAATCATTTAATTTTGAATTAATTTCATCTATCTGAGGCACCAATCTGAGGTCTAGCTCATTAGATCTCAATGTAACCTTTCCATTCAACCCAAGGAAAAAACACCAAGTAAGCTTGACTTTTCTTTGAGAAATACCTGTTTCTCCACATGAGTGATGCAGAGAATGGCGAGTTAATCCATTTAGGTTTTCCTCATCTGGTTTTAGACAAGATAATACCACTTCCAGGGCCTCAGTAATATGCACTGAAATATGATTTTTAAAATCCTCTCAGTAGATGACTGTTAAGTGAAAGTAATGGTGTTAAATGAGGAAAGAAAGAAAGAAAGAAAGAAAGAAAGAAAGAAAGAAAGAAAGAAAGAAAGAATGAATTAACTATTGTTGTTAATCAACACAAGCTATGAAGATAGGACAAATCACAATTATTGACAAACTATAAGCAATAAGGATATTGTAACCAACAGAAAATATGACTTAGAGTAGACCTTGTTGAAGTTAAATAACAAATAAAATTATCATTAAGTTGATGGAATAGTTTTATGATTCAGAACTGAAGAGCATAGACAAAATATTATATAGCTTTTTGTAGATTTACAGCAAGATTAAAATCACCATGGCAACACTTCTCATACTAAAAAAGTAGGATAATAGATTTTGACTAGTTTATAATCTCCATCTTTATTTGCTAAGAAAAAATTGTTACTGTATTATTTCATCAATGGCTGCAACATCATGTTTTTGACTTTATTAATAATTATTAAGTTATATATTTTGCATAAATATATGGAATCTTGAAGATAAAAATCTTACAAAAGGTGTGACTGAAGTGTACTGCAAAATAATAGAAATAAACAAAGTCCTAATTGTTTTCTCTTTCATCTAAACACTCCCATTCCTTAAAATTCCATCAAATACTATTCATCCATCATATTCTGACCAATTTAACTACGTGGAGTAGTGCTTTCCTCCTCGAGGTATTGCATTAACTTCAGAGGCGATCACTCACTGAGCCTTGTAAACAAGGCTATCAGAATATTAATGCTTATTATTGAGTGAGTTTGTGTTTAATTACCATTAAAGTGGAATTGTCACTATATTCTCATGATGGAGATAGCATCGGGTAGTAATTCTTGCCAGTCTTGCTGGCTCTGTTCCTTTCTTTCATTTTTCTTGTGTCAGCATTGCCTTACTGGAAATAAAGACCTCATGTATATTTTCTTACACTGAAGGTTGAATTCCTTTACTAGGAATACTACTTATAAATGCATGTGTTTGTTTAGATCCAATAATTATGTTTGTAATGTAGTAAATTTTGGAAAATGTTTTAAAATGGAATACTTCATATCTTCTTGGTGGCTGATCTCACAATCAATCATTATAGATGAGAAATGATTCCACAAACTAGAATTAATAAATAGATAATTTCTTCTAGGGGTCTTCCTCATGAAAGTGAAAACAATTCCATTAGTAATTAATAATTAATAGTTCATAAATAAATAATTAATAAATGTGGACCTTTTTTTTTAGTTTTTCATTTTTCTTATCCAGTGTTGACTTTCCTCCTTGCTCCTCCTCTTGCTTGAATTTTCTAAGATTTTGTTTAAGTAGCTCATGACAACACAAAGAATAAAAAAGTTACTGCTGAGAGAGGACATCTGAAACAATATTCCTTACAGCTTGTTACTACTTATGTGACTACTGTGACCACATTGTTATCCTGATTCTTTAACCCTATGTAAGACAGTTAATTTGCTCACCAATGAATGCATTCACATTTCGTTTGTTTAAATGCTTTTTCTGTATCATTTCTTCTCATAAATGACACTGAGTAGCTCTCACTGAAAAATAAAAACAATCCAGTCCTTTGAAAATAAATTTTATATGTTAGCAGCTTTAAATGAAAAGCTTGAATATACTACCAGATTTCATGTGTATTACAGACTTTTTATCACTTTTTAGAATTGCAATACAGATCTCTCCTCATTGTCTCTTCATTTCTCCTCATTGTTTTCTAGCTTTAAGAGGTTTTCCATTTATTTCCTTCTAAGCCACACAATGGACCTTTGCCAAAGTCCTCCTGAAATGTAGGTATTACCATGGTTGTTCAATGAGTTTATAACAATTCAGTATCTCTTTTTCTCATATATGTGAATAGCTGCCATAGGTCTTATTTACCAGGATTAGAATTTCAATGCAATTAAAATGCTCAGAGCCAGCCCTTCAAGTACAATACTTGTCAGAGTATGATAAAAGTCAGGTTTTGTTTCAGTTCTGTGTCTCTTCTGTCCTTAAAATAAGTAACAGATTAATTTTTTCCCTTCTCACCAAAATATAATATATAAACATTGTAGATCTTGTAAATCTCAAATTCTAGATAATCATTTTGTCAACACTCATTACATATTCACAGCCAAACATTTCCTTTGCTGTCAATATTTACAGCTGTCCTGTTGATAATATAACAATTCCTAATTACTAGTTTTTGGACAGTTTATATATCCCCTTTGACTTCTGAGTATTCACTGTCATACTAAATGTAAAATATTATTATCCAACTTCCTTTTTGTGAGGCAAGTTGCACAAATTACTTTCATATCAAATTTCATTGTAAATAATGTTTGAATTTTCTTACTTGACATATACCAAGTATTTCTTCAATATCTACTTTGAAAACATATTTACATTTGATCTTTGTAATCAATCTACACTTATACTGTTTCAGTCATTTTTAAAATCTAAAATTTTTGCAGTGGTTTCCTAATCTTCCTAGCTTCATGTTGCTGTGTTACTTTGTACTAAACACTAGTATTTGGTAACTATTATGGCATGGGAACACATGGGGATCCCTTTCTGTACTAGCTTTCAATATTACTAAAGGAAAGCACAGAGAGACCAGTTCTAATTGTAATGGGTACTGTAAAGGATTCAAGGTAAACATAAAATCTAACAAATAATTAGTAATCAAAGAAGATAGATGAGGTTAAAAGCTGTGGAAGCTAAATAAGGACATATAGATATGTAGAAGATTCAATAACTATTACTAGCAATAGAAGCCATACCCTTTTAGCTGATGATAAATCAAAGAATTCTGCTTTAGATTGAAAAGTTAAAGTTCATGGATTGACAGCTATCATTGTGTTGGGGGTTGAGTGGAAAAGAAAATAAAAACTACACATCTGATTTTGCTGTGGAGAAAATAAAGGATAGATGAGTAAGATTATGAAATTCAATATATCAAATAAAATTGTTATTAACATAGGATGTTTAGAACACTGTGGAAATAGTAAAATCTATTTCATGATCTGTTGTAAGCTGGGAAACAGTCATAGCCATGAAGTAGTCATAGTAATTCTTCATAATAAAGAATAATTAAAAATATTTCTGTCATATCAGAACCAGAATTACTGAGGTAATTGGAGCAATGGTTGGTGCTCCAATTTATTTAACTTAACACTTAAATAAACACTTAAATAAAATAAAAAAAATCCTAATTAAGATATGTGGAAAAATTACTTAAACATTTGAAACGGTGTGAAGAAAGGACGAAATCAGAAGAAAGAAAAATGAAAAGATCAGTAAGGTTGAAAAAACATAAGAAACACATTCAGTGGTCCTCATGTGTTCTTTTCTTTTCCATTTTATAAAGGTGACTGCCTTTTTTAAACCATCACAAATCCCCGAGCAAGCAGGGCGCTAATGTGTAGACAACAGGTTAAAAATAACTGACTTCTCCATATGATCTAGCCATACATTCAGAGTAGAAAAGTTAGCAGAGGGATGTCTGCAAGTCAGAAAGGAAGTGGGTGGTGAGAAAATAGAAAAGGAAAAGCTGATGCTGAGCAAGACCAGGATGTACGATTTTTAGTAAAAGGTGTATTGGTGGGAAAAAGTGAAGTTTTCTGAAGGTAGATTTTAACAGCTTCTTCTGCTGCTGAAATAAAATGGCAGATCAACACAACTGAGAATGTACGTGGAGCTATGCAGCCTGAGATGCTTTACATATTCTAATATTCACACAAATATTTTTGTTGTGAAATATATTGCTGTCTCAAATATTCTGTGCTGAAATATTTCCAGCTTATTTGTCAGGACTGTGTAATCATTTTGGCAAATAATAGAGCTCAGTCCCTAATGATGACAGCAATCTGTCATCATTAGGATTTCACAGTGTGGAGGAATATACTTTACAATCTGTTTTTCTCAATCACTTCACATTCTCTATTTTACTACACAGCACATTCTTTGGCACCATCCATTCACTGTTAAAAACTGTGTGCAAAAAAAATTGTTCCTGTTAAAAAGTTAATTACAGCACCTCAAAAGCAGAAAGGAAATAAAAAACCCCCACCTGTCCATTCACCTTTCCTCAGACTTGGAATTAGCAGTTTACAACAGCAGCTTAAGTTTATTGTTTGTACTCTATTGAAAATACAGGTCAATCATTAGGACAACATATTATTTATTAAGTACATTAGCAAATTGGGAGATATCATGGTAATTGTAAAGAAAGCATTTTGCTTTTTCCTCCTAATCTGTTAGTGTCTGTATGTTTTCAGTTTAAAATAAATTGCCAAACTTTTGTGTTTAACCCTGATCTGAGTTCTACTACATTTGTGGATATTTTCTCTTTTTCTAGCTACAATTGTTTTCCAAATAGTGAAGAGGAGGATTCAGCTACTAACCCATTATTTCTGCTAAAACTGTGAAAAGGTTGGCTTGGTCTAGCCAGTACCCAAGAAAGAACCCAAGAAAAGGGTTAATTTATATATTTCATATCAGCAGCACTTCGTTGTGGGATTCTCCCTCTCTCTTCATTTCATTGACTAAATCTGAATTAGCAGGAATAGTTTTAAAATAGTTTTTAAATAGTTTTAAAAAGTTTTAATATAGATTTATTTAAAGAACACTTTATAATTTTTTTAATACTAACTCTATATTTATTAACCACTCTGTATAACTAAATCAGATATTTTATTTAAAAAAAAAATAAAAAAAATTCTTCACACTAGTTAGAAGCTTGCTAAAGATTAATCTGTCCCAATAAAATACATTTTAAATACATTTTAAATAAAAAGCAAACTTTAAGTCATAAGTGTATATCCATAATTGTCTCTTCCTGCCCTATGACTAGTTTAATACCTTACAGTCTTTCATTTGCCAGTGCATGTCCAGCTCCTGCCAAGCAGCTCTCAGACTATAACAATAGTTCATTGTCTTAGAGATTGCTATGAACCTGTTAGGATATCCTGACCATAGCTGAAACAATGTCATTGACAGGACGATTACTCTATTATGTATGGATTTTTTCCTGTTCTGACTTCTATCAGCTATTTACAGAATTGCAAAAGCTGTACGGGAAATGGATTGCAGAGGACTTGCTTTAAGAATATTGTGCTCAAAAATCTTCTGCAAGCTTTGTAAAAGAATAGCTTAAATGATATTAAAAAAATTTTAAAAAAAAAATTAAATCTGTTTTACTCTCTTCCAAGCTGCAGTAGTTTCTGCAAACATTTCTGGTTTTTCTGGTTTTCTCTGTATGAAACTATAGATATGTCGTGTCTGTTCTTACTTAATGCTATATATAAATAGGTAGGTGTTGATTCTGAAATGTAGAGTGACATTGATACTGCTGGTAGAAGTGTCTGGGTTTTATTCTATTGGGGTTTTTTTAATGGATAATACAAAATACTTGTCTTGATATTTTCAGTGAAGCTTCTGGAAATAGTAAGATGGATCACTGTTTCTTTTAACTCTGTCATAACAACTGGGAAGAACTGCATTATCACAGTGCTTGTTAGTAAGCATGGGGATAAACTAAACCGAAATGTAACACAATATTAATGTAGGCATTTGAGATTTTTAACATGTGGTATATAAGCAAGCTGACAACCATAGGATCTTCTTCTATACAATTATCTTTACAAGGTTGCAATGCAAATCTTAGATAAAGGAATATTTTTCCAACAAAATACTTACAAACAGTAGGCAAGAGCTGAACTGACCTTGAAAGCCTGAAATATGCATATAAGCACATGTTTACATTTGTGTACATTTACAAAAATGATAGTTTCAGTCTCCTTAAAACATGTTTTGGCATCAGATGTTACCTAACACTTTTGACTGTCTTTCAAAGGCAGATTACAGATGGGAGGGTAGGGAGCACCTTTTCTACAAGATGTATGTGTGTTCCTTAACATGGTTATAATTTTCCTGCAAAATGAGATTTTTTGGGCTAATCAGCTTACTTCCTCAAAAATCAAGTCCTCAAGAAGCAAAATATTTGAAGCCGGGGGATATTTCAACCACTGAATAGAAGACTTTGTGTTCTTGTTTACCATCTGAGTCTAAAAGAACACTGAAAGGTTAATTCAGTGAATTCAGAAATGAATGCAGGAAACTCCTTTCATCTGATACTCTGAGATGGGTGACCAGGAGAATCTTAATCATAAATCTTAACCAATTCTTAAAACACCTTGCTCCAGAGAAGAGATAGCTGAACTTACTTAAGCTAAAATCATCTGCTTTTGGAAGGAAGGTAGTGTCTGTGCTCTTCTTCAGGAAAATGAAGAGTGTGGGTTTTCACCAACTCTCTTCTTTATATGCTTACTTAGTAAAGCACTATCAATAAATGCTGTAATTCATTCCAAATTCCATAGCTAAGAAAACCCTACTTGAAAACCCTACAGCATGAAAGCTCTTCTCCATTAAGAAAAAAAAGGAATATGCCATAACAGAAAAAAGTTTTTTGTTTTATCCAAAACTTCATTAGTTAGTACACTGCCAGAAGAAGCAGGTTTACTTTCTCTTGAAAATATTGGACTCATAATTTTTCTCATAAAACACTGGTCTAGCTGTCTAGTTATGTAGTCTACAGTATATTTTTGATAAATTAGTGATCTATTTGAGTAGTGACACCCAAAAGGAAATTCAGAAAACAGTAGGTTAAGGTGTTTGTTAATGGGGAAAAGTCCTGAGTCTAGTCATTGCTATCAGAATTATATTCCAGGCAGCATTTTGAACATGGAAGTAAGAAAGGTTTTCATCCAAGACACTCTTCTTGTACTTCGGAAACTTATGTCTCGAATAAGATAAATTCCCTAAGACTAAAAAGAGAAGTGAATTTTCATCTCTTAATGTCACAAAAAGGAACCTAAGCTGTCTATAATTGGGAGATATGATGGCCAGCAATGATTGCAGGCATCTGTCTTCAGACTATATCCTAGTGATTCTGTTACTTTGAGAAAAGCACGCAAATTCTTATTTCAAGCAACATGTTCTCAGCTAACTTATTAACTAGCCATATGTACATTTAGTTTCTGCTTCAAAGTGCCTAGAGCTGTAATTCTCTGGATACAGCTAATGGTTAATATCTAGCCTTTAGCTGTGTGTGACTATGTGGTTCGTTGACCCTGGATGAACACTAGGTGTCCACCAAAGCCCCTCTGTCACTCCCCTCCTCGGGATGGACAGGAGACAGAAAATATAACAAAAGGCTCATGGGTCAAGATAAGGAAAGGAAAAGTCACAGGTAAAACAGATTACACTTGAGAAAATAAATTTAATTATTACCGATCAGTGTACTGTAATGAGAAATAAAAACCAAATCTTAAAACCCCTTCTCCCCACCCCTCCATTTTCCTGGCACCAACTTCACTTTCTTCAACAGTGGTGCAGGGGCACAGAGAACGGGGGTTGCAGTCAGTTCATCATGCATTGTCTCTGCTTCTTCCCTGCTCCAGCATGGGCATCCCACCCCCAAGAGACAGTCCTCCATGAAGCACTCCAGCATGGATCATTTCAAAGGGGTGCAGTCCTCAAGGAACAGACTGCTCCAGTGTGGGTCCTTAACAGGTTCAGAAATCCTGCCAGCAAATCTGCTTCAGCATGAACTCCTCCCTCCATGGGTCCACAGGTCCTGCCAGGAGCCTGCCACAGCGTGGTCTTCCTCCATGCTCACAGACTCTTTTAGATACCCACTTGCTCCAACGTGGGGTCCTCCATGGGCTGCAGGTAGACAGCCCACTTCACCATGGTCTGCACCACAGGCTACAGGGGAATCACTGCTCTGGCACATGAAGCACCTCCTCCCTCTCCTTCACTGACCTTGGCATCTGCAGAGCTGTTTCTCTCACATATTCTCACTTGTCTCTCCAGCTGTTGTTGCACACTATTTTTTCACCCTCTTAAATATACTATCCCATGGGCACTACCACCATCACCAATTGGATTGGCCTCGGTCAACAGTGGGTGCATGTTAGCACAGAATTACACAGTTTTAAAATCAGACAGTCAAGTTCTTCTTAAGTTTAAGCATCTCCTAATTGAGAATTTCTCTTTGGACTGCAGTATCTTATTTAGTTCAAGTTCTGCTAGAGTCCAAGTACCAGCGATAACTGGGAGTAAAGCAGTCCCATCCAGAAGCGGACAACCTGGAAAGTGCCTAGACTTGCTGGCCAGAGGGACTGCGAAGAAATAACTATTCTCTACTCCTAATGCAAAAGATTACATAAATATTTGTAGCCTCTCTACACCAGACACCGTTCATACAACAGAAACCCAAGCATCATCCTAGAGTGCTCAGGATTTAGATGGGTGACAAATGCTCTCACAGTCAGACAGGGGCCAGGGAGGACTGACAGCATGAGGGAATAAGTTAGTAGCTACACGTGGCTGACACTGAGAATTGATTTCCCTCTTCATTAAGCTCCTTATACACAGAGCCAAGGGAACTGACTAAGATGGTATGATCCTTGATGAAGCAGGAAATTGAGTAATCCCAGTCAGTCTCCTTCTAAAGAAACTTTTCTACTGGGAACTGGCTGCTTAAGTAAAGTGACTAGTTCACTTGCCTTTTGCCTCAGTCTTTTTCTACTTAATACCTTTGAGAACAGCAGTCAATGCCTTCTAAAAGAGATTTAAAAAAACATAAACAGAATTATGATAAACTAACACCAATAAGAGATACTTAAAATGTGCTCAATTATAAAGTTTTTGGGGTGGTGTTAAAGATATCGTACTCTTAAAGGCAATATTTTAGTGCAGTATCAGAAAGACATTCTGGCATAGCTTTTTATGAGGACAGTTCTGTACTGGGGAAAGTAATACTCAAAAATAAAAGTTTTCAAGAAAGTGATAGGGTGGGTATTGGTTTAGCCTGACATCACACTTCTACCATGTTACAGTGATCTATTATTTCTGGGAAATTTGATGTTGCTTAGCTTTTAAGTGAAATTATTCTGGAAGGTTTTTTAATGTCTTGAAAAAGACAACATATTTGCTGATACAACAGCTGAAGGCTATCAAAATAAAAGTTATTTCTTCAAAAAAGGCAATCAAAACTAATGACCCCGGGTGCTGCATAAATCTGCTAGATACAGAGTACTTTAAAAGATGTAGAATTGCACTATTTTAAAAAAATTTTTGTGAAATGGTCAGTTTCTAATTGTCCTCAGTTCATCAATTTCCTAAGAGAGCTGAAGAAATTCCTCATGTGAGTAAAGAATCCCAAGGATTAGGAGCAAAAATTTTGTGTTCCCAAACAGTGCACTGAAATTCAGCTGACGTTACTATTGATTTCGCAGCGTCTCACAGACATGACAGTGACTTTCGGAGCATTGGGGATGGGTCAGCACAGATCTGCAACAAAACCCACTTAACCATCTGGCCTACCTTCTGGAGATCTCTTCCCTTGGTCTGGCATAGACTGAATAAATATCTTCATTTATAATAATTTCCATAATGACTTACAATGTTGACAGTGAATACTGATTATATTTCCCTATATACAACCCAGCTAACACAACCCCCTAGGAGCATATACAATTAATCTTTTCTGTTTTAATTTTTCTTCTAAATAATCTCTCTCTAATTAGCAGTAATCGCTTACGGTCTGTATTACCTAATATTTTTACAGTGTAAGCTACATACTCTGATCAATAAGTTCCACTTTTAAAAAAAAAATAAAAATCAGAACTTCAACACAAGGTATATATAAAGTAAAAATACGTAAACCTAAACCAAAAAAAAAGTTTCCATTTGCCTCTCTCTTGATACAACTTCAGCTGCAGCTCTAAGTAAATGCAATTTTGCATTCTGCTCCGAAAAGAATTTCACAGGTGGGTGTGTCAAAGTAAAGAAATCGATTATTTCATATATTTTATGTAGGACTTTAAAACATGTTTTACAACAATTTATAAGTATAATAATTAAAATGTCTTATTATTGGCTGAACTCTCCTTTACCCTTTTCTTATTGTACTTCTACAGCAAAATGAGAGTAATAAATATTATGTTAGTGGTAAATATTAACATAAAGAACAATAATGTGAAATGACTTCCAAATAACTTCTTCTCTCATAGGTATTTGAAAATCAGTCACAGATATTGTTTTCCTTAAAAAAGAAGAGATTCTGGTACTGACAGGAGGTGGCAGTTGTAAATCCCTAACTTCATAATGAAGATTAAGGTATTATGATTGTCACCTAACACAGTAATCACCATTTCTTGCCTTGACATAAAGCACAGATTAAATATAGGAAAATTAGAAACACCTCTGTTAGATGTACAACGTAATCAGTGGATTAACAGTTTCAAATTCCAGTAATTATCTCTTATTAAACATGAATTTTTTTCTTTCCTAGTAAAAGATTCCTATATAAAATTCCTTTAGGAAAATGTTTTTCTTTGCTCCGTTATGTGCTGATATGATAATATAAGACAGAAAGCTAGTTAAAAATTGCAGAAAAATAACAAATCCTGTAGGAAAACAGCATCAGCAATAAAAGTTAAATCAAGGTCAGTTGATTCTGATTTTTTTAATTATATCTGTTTATATCTGTAAATAACATCTATATGGACCCACAAACATATATATACACATGTAGGCATTTACATGCGTATATATATTTGCTTTTTTTTCTGCATTTTAAAAGGAAAGTCAATAATATTTATTTTTTTCATGAATGGAAATTGGTTCCCTATCTATTTTAATAAAGCCCTTACTAATGGCAATAATATTTTTAGTTTTTCCCCATCCAAAGATAAAAATAAATTTTATAATAATATAGCTGTTTTAAGCACAACATATTAATACAGTTACAAAAACATAATTTAAATATCCTTTAATATTAAAGAAAGAAATCAAATATATTATCTATTAAAAACAAACGACCAATACAACCCACTGTTGTGGTTTCAGCCAAAATCACTGCAACTGGACAGACGGTCATTTTCCCCCCACCCCCAAAAGAGGAGAGGAAGAGATAAAGAGATTCAGAAGTTTAGAATGAACTAAACTAGTTTAATGAAGAATTAATATTAAAATTTTTAAAAAATATATAAATAATGAAATAGATATAATATATACAAAACCGTGTCAAGCTCCCAGGATGACAGTCCCATCACCAGCAGGTACTGGGGAAGTCCCAGACTGGACTCAGCAATGGATGGGAACTGGATTCCAGCTCTGGAGTCAGGAACACAGGGATCGGGACCAAAGGCAGATGAACAGAAAGGGTTCTCTTCAGATGTCAGCCATCGCAGGAAGAGACCCTCTGATCCCTCAGCTTTTATACTGAACATGGGGC
>BJBW01010592.1:34387-46993 GCA_004320125.1 Scolopax mira | reverse complement strand
GGCATGCTCTGACATGCTCTGGGTGGTCCTGCTTTGTCAGGGGAGTTGGACTAGATAATCTCTATGGTCCCTTCCAACTCCAAAAAATTCAGTGAAATTCCGTGAAATTCAGTGAAATTCTTCAGCTTCTCAAAAGTTGCATTTTCAACATGGATAGGTACTGCTAGGAGCCCAAGGAGCCAGTGATGTGCTGATCTGCATGTATAATTTAAAGAAAATGGGAAAAGACCTTGTGTAGAGAAACCTTCACCTGAAACAAACTGTTCCATTCTGCGTTAATCTCTGCTGTTTGATTGACTCTTGCTGGTGACAAACCTGGTGCACTGCTGCTCTACCCTTGGGGCCAGGCAGCAGAGGTCGTTTCTATCCTGGAAATGGTGATTTGATAAAGAGCCAGGGGTGAACATGCAAGGCCATGATATTACCCCAGCATAAAAGTTCCTTTAGAGTGTCAGCCCAGTATTAAAAGAGGTTTAAGAGGAGCCTCTGCATCCCCATCAGTGGCAGATGGAAGCTGGTATATCTGCTTTTACAGTGTAGAGCTGGGAATGGTGGTGTCTACAAGGGGTTTTTATCTAGGCACCTCCTTCTCTAACCTTTGTTAAGCTGTGTTTACATGTACCTGAAGACCCTTGGGGTTCACTGTCCCATCCTTTGCACCCTCCCAGCAGCTTGGGGAACTGATCCCCCTGCAGAGTAACCTTGGGAGGGTTGGAAGGAGGGTATGTTATTTTTCAGCCTCATCAGTTCCCTGCTCCACTTCCTATACAGTGGAGCAAACGTTTGTCCCAGCACAGCAGATGGGTGGTGTAAGAAGGGAACTAGTGGAGTAGGGAGAAGAGATTAGGTCGTCTAAACCAGCAGTGCCACCAAATAAATATGCCTTGAATTGCAGCTGCTGGAAGCTAATCTGTCAGTATTTCCCATATGGAAAAGTACCTTTTCAAAGAGTGACAGTGAACAGGAATCGAGCTCAGGAACTGAGCTTTGAGAAGCAAATTTATTTCAGTTAAATCTAAAAGAAGCCAGGTATTCTTTTGTTTAAGTTTATCCAGCCAAACCACTGTCAGTTGCCCTGTTTTCCCTTGAATTGACTTCTCCGAGTTCCCTGCAGTGCATTGAGTTTATTCTGGAGGGAATGGGAGCAGAATTCAGCTATGGTGGCTCATTTCCCTGTGATTTTCTGAAGAAAATGAATCCGTGAAACCTGTGTGTTACCTGCTGTCTTAGGCAGAAGGTAAGTGAAGGCGTCTAACTGCACCAAATGCTTGCAGAGTGGCTGTCACTCCCAGACTGAAAGGGCTCACATGATGGAGGGCAGGAAAAGAGTGTGAAAAACGAGGAGACAGACTCCCCTTTCACTGACGCCAGTGTTTATCAAGAGCCTTCCTTAGCATTACTGTTATTACCCTAGTGTAAAACGGAGCAAACAGTGGGAAGAATCAGGCCAAAGTTTGAATGAGCCTGGTTTTTCGTGCCTTCACCTTATATGAGTGCTCCCACCCCTTGCACAGCATATAATAAACGTTGCTAGGTTATTTGTTACGGTCATGGCTGCAGAACACCAATTCTAGTAGTAGTGCACCCTGGTCAGACACCAGCTCCCTCCTCTCCCCTCCCACCCCTCCCACATACTTTATTTAAAGCCTGCAAGTGCTGCAGATAGTCAGCTATTACGGGGAACTGACCGACCAACACTCAGGCTCAGTTTTGTGCTCTGAGATATACCCCTGAAAACAAAGCTTTTCAAAGTTTTCTCTCGGCCCGTTTCCTTCTGTTTCTGTATCAGACCAGTAAGGAAGCCCGAGCTCTCACAGGGATTTCATCAGAGCTAAAGAGCATTCAGCTGCACTCCAACCTTTACAACAACCTCAACAAGGTTTGGCCAGGTTTCCCAGTGGGAAAACAGTCTGCTCCCGTGTCTGAATGTGTGGAATTGCACAAGGGAATGTGATGAATGAGAATGTTTTTCTTTCTCAGCGTATCTTCTGAAATCCCACTGGACAATCTGTGTGACTGGCAAAACCCTCCCATAATTCTGAGTGTTTTGGCCCATCCCAAATCTTATCTCACGATAAAGAATTAAAGAACATGCCAGTATTTCTCCACTAAAGATTTCCGAAAATCCTGTGAAGAAAGCTGCTGCTTTTTTCACTCTCACTGGCTGGGAACCGGTGGTAAAGCTGGAACCCTGGAAGCGGGTTAGGCCAGTTCTTATTACCACTCCTCCTTGGCCTGCAGCTACCACCACCTTCCCTAGGTAAGGCTGACTCCATCCAGCCCTGCCTTGGGCATCTCTGTCCTGGATTCACTGGTGCTCCTGATTCCTGAAGAGTGCTGCAGGCACTGGGGCTGAACTGCAGAGGTAGGACAGATCTCATGTACCTGGGCTGCACGTTGCGCAGGGTATCATTCTAGGAGATTCTTCTTTATTTTCTTTCTTGAAATGTAAAGGGAAAAAGGGAGACTAGTGATCCCCCAAATCCCTGCCAGCAGATAGATTCTCAGGTGGTGCAGATCACCAGGATGTCATTGGACTGAATTCCAGACAAGAGCCCGGCCCCATGCTCTTCAAATGGAAGCAATACTCAAAAGCAGTGTAGAAAATAAATGTCCTGTCTTTAGATGTACCAAATGATTGCCCTTTCGGAAGTGATAATGTTAATTCTTTCACTCCATGTCCTGCCAAGGAGTTCAGTGCTGGATAATACAAATAAAAACCATCCTCACCCTGAAGGGCTGACAGCTCATGAGACAGACATACTGCAGACTGGTTTTGCTGGTGAATAAATAGGGGAGCGTGGTTTCATGTTTAGCACTTCTACCAGTGATGAAGAGCAGGACAGATTCAGAAATGTGTAAGCCTGAGACAGGTTTTTTTACGAGTTGATCTTGGGGAAAAAAAAATGCCATCCAGTGAATTTAGGAGAGTTCAAATGGGGAAGTAGCTAAAGAACAGTGCTTGGCAAGGGAGAGGAAGACAAACTATTCAGGACAAAATCTTGCCACAGGAGAAAATTACCTTGGAAATTCCTTCTTAGATAAATCAGCAGTTCTTTTCCAAATAATCCCATTTAATGCACATGTACTGCAAACTGACTGTCTAATTCATTACCTGTGTAACAAAACTCACATAGTTTAACCACATTTTCTAATTTAACCAGAGTATCTGACAGCAAAGGGCCACTGAACCACTTAAGTACTCTTCTTCAAAGGTCAGAGACAATTGACCAAACCTTACCTTGCTTTTCTGCCAACATGAAGCCTGTATTTCCAGCCATGCCTTAACTATAAAGAAAATCTTGGCTACAAGGATAAGAAAAGTATCAGCACCCTTATTTTGGCTGCATAGTTATATGCACACCTGCACAGACAAACAAGATACCTATAGCATAGCAGAATTCACACACACTCATGTAATTCCAGGTTGTGATTCTCTAAGTTATCGATTATTGCTCTGTAAAGTTTTCAGGCTTGTGTCCAGATTTATAAATGCCTATATAAACCTTGCCTGCTTCCTGCACAGAAGTCAAACAGTAGGGATTTATACCTGCCCTTCACACAGCCCTGGAGGTGATGCACGTCTTCAGATGCATGCTTTTGCCAACTTGTCTGCATGGGTATTTATACAATATTTACAACAGACGATTTCTCAAAAAATGAATTACATTTGGTTATCTATCCAGGGATTTTCATGTGCCACAAATACATATGCTTAATCATGGTAAAGGAAAAGGGTAAGAATTACAAAGAAAGCTCTGTATTAAGAGGTTAAACACATCCACAGATACAATCAACTAACAATGTGATTACCGAGGGACTGAAGACTGAGTGTTTTGGTATTTCTAAAAGCCTTCAGGACCATCTGTACTTACAACATGCTAATACTTTAATGCACCTTTTTATTTTAGAACTTAAATTGTGAAGTTCTCACATACCAGTTTCCCAGGCTTGTATTCTTTATATGCCCTCATATCACACTGGTATTCATGTGAATTTACTATGAATGTAGGGTCGGGCCCTGTTACAAGTTTCTTGTAGGGGAAACATAAGAAGAAGCACATATTACATGTGCAAATTTTTACTTTCATCTTTAGGTGGGTATGAATAGGTCATTAGTTAATGATGACATAAGAGCTGACATTCATGATAAGCCCACAGTTCCTTCAGGCTTGCTGGAAGGCTCCTATTACTCAGAAGCTGTAAAAGTTGTTTTTTTAATTACTTTGGAGTCAAGATAACTATTCCCTTTCTGAGCTACTATGAATTACTCATGGGTACATGTCCAAGGGAAGGATTTGGCCTCCGTGTTTTAATTAAGATTGCATTTAATTACAGGGTAAAATACAAACCTTTTTCTATGGTACTCAACAAACATCTCTCCTACCTCTTTGTCATCGTCCTTCATGATTTGGGGTTCGCATCACTTCCTTCACATCCCACCCTCATCCTCACACTTGTCACCACTGACAATCTGATTACCTGGAGCAGGCAACCTGAAGGGGACAGGTCTGTACCACAGTTTGATGGTGTCGAAGTCAAAAAAGACTGTGAGAGGGGATCTCGGGACAGCATGCTGGCAGACAACCAAGAGAAGTGTGTCAGCTGCTGTGTTTTGTAAACTAGCAGCAATCCTTTTGCCACTGAGGATTGCAAAAGCAGCAGTGTTGCCAATGTTTATGTGCCTCTGGCATCCTGACTAGGAATCTTTTAGTTACATCATAGGTATGTGCGATAGAGTTTGGTTTTTTGCTAGCTAGCAGGGAGATTTTTGGCTAGATGAAAGACACATGGTCAAGCATGTGCCTGTACCTCAGAATTATAGCTGGGGCTGCACTGTAACCAAAGTTGCAACTTATTTTTTAGGCAGTGACTGGGGTAGCAATGGGGGAAGGGGAACATTGCTCTTCTTAAGTTGCAAGCCTAACCAGTAGTACTGCATTATTTTGTAGCAGATGTTATTCTCTGATGTATAATTTGACTTTCTCTACATTGTGCTGTGTAACAGAATTTTGTATAGCAACGCTATGCTCCAGCTTGTAGTTAATAGGAATTGAAGACATTGTAAGGAAGCATTAGAGCTGTGAGATTAAATGTGCAGTGGGTCTTTTCCTACTGGAGTTAATCTAGGATAAGGGCTAGTTGTCAAAAAGAGCTGGATCTGAAGAATATCAAGTCAGATCTTAGTCTAATCTCTTACAGAAGTCCAGCAAACTTTCATCAAAGGAACAGGAAACCCAAAACTAGAAAGGCCACTATTTTCATGTCTGGAGTAAATGGTCATCATTAAATTCTTCTGTTGTTTGTAATTTTCTTGCTTTCACCAATGATATAAGTAGGTTTGCGCCATCCTTCTTTAAGAAGGTAAGTACTATATTCTAAGGTGATTGAGAGCCCAATTGAACCTGTTGCTATGAAGGATGCTGGTTCCAGGTAGAAAAGATGATTCAATGGAAGTAGAAGTATTATCTTGAGAGAGACAGGGTTGCACAGCAGTGAGTGAAGTAGCCTTGTAAAATCCAGACACAATTTCCTTCCCTGCCCTGGCTTCTTCATGACCTGTGGTGAGTTACAGAGAGCATCCATGGCCATTCTTCCCCACCTCATTGATTCAGCTCCCCTCTGCACAAGGGTTCAGAGAAAGATCAGCTGGTTTTGGAAGAGCTGCAGAAAGCTACATGGCCTGTGTTGTCCAAGGTAGTGAGCAGCAGAGATTTGGTGGCTGCTACATGAAGAGACAAACCTTTCCTGCAGTGGAGAAGTTGTAGCCCTGAGAGCAGCTGTAACAGGTAGAGGTACTGTGCTACTGCTGACCCAGGTAGACCCATCCTGCTCCCAAGCCAGGACCCTGCACTGGCTCTCAATTCTTTCAGCTGTCAAAAGGTGTAAGAGGATTGCTGTTCCTCACAGACACGAAGTTGTGATCATTGCAATTGTGAGACACTGAAATATTACATGAGAAGAGGAAGAATTGTTGCTCTGTTAAGGCTAATGTGATTTTCTCCAGGTTGCCCTGTTCAGTTGGATTCTAAAGGGCAGGGACATGGTTTTCTTAAACTTCGTGGAATAATGCTAGAATTCTGTTTGTTGGCTTTTATTTTCTGTGATAGTCTATAGGGCTTTTCCATAAGGAATCAAAGCTTCTCTATAGATCTTGCTCACTACATCCTTCTTCTCCTTCTGTTTCCTTCTCCTTTCAACTTGAAATATATACCCCACTGGAATATTCTGGTAAGTAGCAGAAAAATCCATCTGAGCTGGTACCAGTTTTATGTAATTTAGATTGCAGAGTTGCACTGGACTGCTTTCTGTGGGGGAAAAAAGATGAATCATCCTGAGGTGGGCACCTCTAGAGTGAGATCTTGGGTTCTAAAATGACAAGTTACTGCAGGCAAACTGAACCACTTAGCTCCCAAATCCTTCCCAATCATAATTTATAACAAAAGAAGGAACTTTTCTCAGGTTAATGTTTGAGCTTCTTCTCATATTCTGTGCCACTTTTTGGAAACGACTGCAATACTAAATTAATCTTTTTGGAGATGAGTTGGTACTGCACATCAAATTTCTCTTTTGCATTCAATGAGGGCCCAGTGGTTCTAGGAAACTTCAAAAGGGATTTCATATTCTGTAAAATATTTCACATTTCTCTGTATCAATGTCTGATATTTTTTTGCAGGGCTGTAGAAGCTCACACTCAGCATCAACTGAGTCTGTCCACATCACTTTAATTCTGAAATAATAATGAATGCTACATGGGCCTCAAAGCTTGCAAAGCTTTCCCTTCAACTGGATTTTCACAACCTGAATTAATTCTCCTCTAGAAATCCCAAAGTGTCTTGCCCCTTTTTTCCATTGCTTACAAAGAGAATTTCCCTTGGTAGTGAGGGTGGGGTCTTAGAGACCCAACAACACCATCAGTGACCAAAGGTTATCACTTTTGCTTTGTACATGATTTACAGGGAAACAGAGAGGATGCAGAATCTGGAGAGATGTTTGCAGCTGAAATTCCTAGTTTTGCTGTGCTGTAGCTGAGCTTTGAGTTTTCTTGTGAAATACTGAATGTTCGCTTAGGAAGCCTTGAACACTGCTGTTTATAATGTAACATCCCAGAACTTCAATAGCTGACTGGAAAATTGCTGAAATCCCAAAATGTGCAACTTTACTTACAAACCACTGCTGTTGCTGTGACAGTGGTGCAGCCGTACCTTTTTTCATCTTTCCTTTCTACTTAACCAGCTTAGCTATAGATCTAGTAAACACACATTTCTACAAAGGAGGGAAAAGAGGTCTCTTCCCTTCTAAAGCTGTCTCTGATCCTGAGATGGGACAGAGATGGTATCTGTGCTGTTCCTCTGTATTGTACATCCCTGCTCCATCAGGGCACTTTCAGGCCTTGCTGCTTACGTGAGACATACAGCAGTCTGTTCACAACAGCAATCTGGTGTGTGTATACTCAGCCCTTCTGTTCGGGTTAAACTCTTATGTTCACCCCAGCAAAATGCTGTATCTGTTCCCGTGTTTGTCCCTGTTGTTCCTGGTGCCTTCCTGCTCAGCATAAATAACTATTACATTTTCTGTGCAGAAACAGACCTTCTTCTTGAAGCACTGATGACTGAAAGGACTGCCAGAAGGATCAGCTAGCAGTGGTTCAGAGTTGAGCAGAAATTAGTGTTTGACTCAGAAATTATTATTTTGTGACCAGGCATCATCTGCTAACAGATAACAGCAGATTTGTTCTTTGTTTGTTCTTTGTTCATTTATCTCCACAAAAATATAGCAGTTCCTTGGTACTCATGTGGAAATGACCAAATGCATCAGTGCCCTGGTCCATGGTCTCCTTGTCTAGGGTAACATGCACATCAGTGACCAGGACAGATACTACCAAGCTAAGAAAAAGAAATTACATAGCTGGGAAATAAACCATCAGCAGAGATTTCTTCCTAGTGAGAAGCAGTTAATTTCTGGCTTATATCCTAACATGAACGATTGAAGAACACATTTTGTATGCTTTTTTTTTTTTTCATTCCTGCAATTCTGTTAAGCCCAGGAGTAGCTTGTGACTATGAACTCTCCATGTTGATAACATGTTGATGGAGGAGAGATTTGTCTTTATGATTTGAAATTCTGCAATGAGGACAGAGGGAAAGAATGAAAGTATTCTCAAAAGGCAACTAATTCTTTATGCAGTTTGTATCAGAAACGTTCTTGAAACCCTTTTGTCCTCTGTGAAATCAGAACATGAAAGAAGCCAAGAAGGTATGGAGGGCTGATCCCCAAAAGGACCTATTCACATAACGTGGCATATAACTGAAATATAGGTGCCTAAGTACAAAGCTGCATACCTGAAGCTGCCCACATCATCTTGTGTGTCATAAACTTTTTACTTTAATATTTCTTAACCAGCTGAAGCTGTGCATCTGCTCATGCCCAGAAGTGACTCAGTCCTGCAAAAGCTGAGCAGAGTGACACCTACCCCATTTTTAAACCAGCAACTATGCACTCAGTGCTTATTTCCCCAGAGGTTTATGCTGCTAAGTATTGTCATGGCACATCTGGCATGTAGAATCCAAACACAATAGAGTAGAAACATCATTACTTTTCCTTTAAGACTTGGCAGGGGAAGATGGCAGGGGCAGATACCTTCTGTACAATAGCCTACTGGTTCAGCAGCTTACCCTTCACTCATAAGGGTGAAGGGTAATGGCTCAAGTCCACAACTTCCTCAACGGTACCCAAACTATCAAGTTAAAAGCCAATCTGGGCAGAAAGAGAGAGCAATCTTAATTGTGCCATGTCCTAAATTACAGCAGTTGACACAGAGAGTTCCAGGGTCCCCACACATACTGGTTTCTCCTTATGGCAGTTTCTGTGGCAACTGGTGCTGCCATTGTTCTTGATCACCCACTGCATCCCTGCTCCTTGCCAAGTCACGTATTGATCCAAAGTGGCATGGAGAGCTGTACTGATGTGCCTTCTAGCTCCCTGTTCAGTGCCTTCTAGCTCCCTGACCTAGAGCTTGATTCTTTCTTCATACCAACCATTCTTTCTTCAGGGTAATGCGATCAAAACAGTTCAAATCAGCAGGAATTCTACTTTGCCAAATGTCTTAAGAGTACTCCAGCTACCTAACAAGAAAGCAGTGTACTGTTGGAATTAAAATCATGTATATGTAAATATGACCCTATATGCTTTTCTTTCTGCAGCACTTTTCTTATCTTTTCCTGAAAGCAGAGTATTTAATAGCATGGGTGGCATGTGTTTGTTGCTACATGGTTATAGAAAAGGTGCCAGAGCCCTGTAATAAATTATTTCTCTGAAACATTAAATATCCGGACAACTAACTGTCAAGGATTTTCCATGCACAGATGGGAGCTGCAGAAGAGCAGATCTGTGGGGTCTGAATCTCTTGCAGCACAAAAGGAGCTCTTTCATGTTACATGAAAACACCCTGCAGTGTTTGAAATTAATTCCTTTGGATCAGGGGGAATCAATTTTGGTCAAATTGCCTTCAATCAAATGACTAATGGTTTTGTTAAAAATCTCATTGTCAGTCTTGAAGAGAGATGTTGATCTGGATAAGCTGTGCTGAGCTTCCCTTCACTCCCTCACCACTCATGGCTTGAGAAAACTCTTCAGAAAAATATCTCATGCAGCATATTATGATGTTATCATGTGTTACCACATCTCATTCACAGTGCTATCCAATCTGATTTTGAATTGCACGGAAATTTTCCAACTAAATATAATCCAGATCTCATATTGTTTTATTATTTTTTCCTCTATACCTGTTCCCAGAGTGTGTTCAATAAGATCACATAATTCCTTCCTCTATCATGAATATGCATTACATTCAGGTTTTTCTTTTGGGATCTGGGATGGGCAAATCTGGTGGGGTTTCTTTCCTGTGAAATCTGGTTGATTGTGGGAGTTGTAGTTTCTTAAATCTCTAAAATTCAATACTGGGCCAATTCCACTTCTCTTTATCTGATCAGATTTTGGTGTGGCATTAGATTTTAAAAAATGTCATTGTGGACCGTAGCATGTGAGATTTAAAGAAAGAATTAGTTCTGTTTGATTGTGATGAACGTTACTTACCCTTTGTGTGCAGGTCTTCTGTTAGATCCAGCGGGTTTTGCCTTGGATAATAAGGAAGGGATTATGTGAGAGATAAGTTGATTATTCAATAATTCCCCAGGAAAATATTCTGAAGCAAATTCAGGTGATAAACACCATCTGTGTGAGGAAGAACAGTCTATAAATGGATATGGTAAATCTCTTATATGTGTGTGTGCAATATGTTGTCTATATCCCAGGTTGAGGTAGTCAGGTCTACCGTCTAAGTCAGAAGTCTTCTGCACCCAGCCAACCCCCAAGCATCAGAGCACTTGACCTTATCATGGACATCCAGTCCTTTATTTCCAGATGTTTCTTTGGGTTAAGCAGAAAAAAAGTAGTAAATTTTGAGTGTCACTGAATACTGTCCTCCCTGCTGGTGAGGTGCAGTCTTTACTTGTTTGCTAGCACAGTTCACTAGAGGATTTCTTCTCCAGGTTTTCTTTGAGTCATTCTAGTGATCTGCTTGTTTGTCTGCATAGCTTATCACATCTTTATGTTGATTTTTTTTTTTTTTTACTTCTTCACTTTTTTTCTAAATATCTGTATCCAGTAGGAACCTAGTGCAAGGCTTTGGCTACACATCATTTCTTCATATGAGCAACCATATCAACTGCCAGAAGATGCTCCAGACTGAGTTTTCCAATATATCTTGATGTCCTCTGGTGGTTTCTATGTTTCATTGCTGGACTGTCATGTGGAAACTCTCCACTGCTTTGTTCCTTGGGAAATTTAGTTATTGATGGCCTCCAAATTTTGCCTGCGATGGTTAGCAAAGCCAAACTATGCGATCTGGAGATTACACTAGGCCTGGTGCTTTGAAGAGCTCCATAAAGTGGTAGCTGTCCTGACTGCAATGCAACATAGCACTTTTTTAGCCCACCAGCCTGCTATATTAGCCGTCACAGTACAAGATAAGCTCTGCTGCTGCACAGTGCACAACACACACACAGAGAAATTTAAGAAAGACTGGTTTATTCTCTCTATTCATTATAAAGAATGCAGAGGATGATGTAGTAAAACTTGAAGCATTGGAACCGACTGTACAAGAAGCAAACGATGGAGAATCAGGCCCTTATCCTTCAAGCCATTGTTGAGCCCAGAGTTAGTGCCACAATCAACTTTATACTGCATGTGTGGTTTTAGTGTATGAAACTCTTATTACTGTTTTAAATCTGCTTTCTCCAAGGTAGCATTACAGTAGGACCCACAGGATGTCTAGATGCATGTTTGGAGATTTTTTCCAAATGTTAGGGAAGTTGACATAAATTTTCTTTAAATTTTTATTGTCTTTCTGCCTTTAATTGAAGTTAATAATTGTAGGCAATGTTTCTACATGGCTGTGAAACCAATCCAGATTTCCTAGTAACACAGAGAAAGGGAAAGATTTGGAAACTGAAATTTCATGAGATTTTTTATCAATGTGGCAAACTTTTTTTGAACCAATATATTTTGATTTACCTCGTTTTTAAGCATAGTGATAACAACCTCATCACATAGACATTTTCAAGATTAACCCTAAAACTTTCTGCATTATCTCCATACTTCAGTTCACCAAGCTTTCTGCATCTGAACATTTTAGAGATGTTTCAAATAATGTTAAGGGATATTACTTAAAATTCAGAGCATGCCACAATGAAGGCTAACTTTTCTGCAATGGTTTTGAAGTGACCAAGTAACCTACTGACTTACATTATTGTACACAGTTCGTGACATACTGTCCTCATGAATCACTGAAATTGCTCTTTTCAGCCATGCCCAAGGTTCTCCTCCTGCCTATCCTCGCACCCCTTTCTACACTTTTCACCAAGAGCTGCTTTTATCACCCTGATTCACAGAAGATATCATCTAATGAATGTTTTTCCAGCATTTGGGCAGTGGTGGTTTCTCTTCTCTAAGCCCATATGTGCCCTTTGAGACAATGGGAATCCTAAGAGCCTCTGACAGAGGGGTAAGAGTGAAGTATGCTGGACTCATCATTTGCTACATTAACACCTCCTTCCTACCCCTTTCCTGTTATTGTTTGCTAGTGTTTTGTGTACTTTGAACTGTAAGATTTTGAAGGAAGAAGACGGGTTCTTACTGTATGTTTATGTGGAGTTTACCAGGGTGGTCTTAGTGGTTTTCATGATAGTGAGTGGCTTGGTGTTTGAGGGTATTTTAAAGGACATAGCTAGGTGTTTCAGTGCATTTTAGAGGATGTGGTGGACACAGGTGCTGCACTAAATTCCTGCATAACAGAGGACTGGAGAAGCAGGGGCCATTGCAATATTTTCTCCTTCTTCTAAATACCCATCTTAGCTCAGTTCTTAATAAATGAATTAGCCTGAGCGTAAGGGTCCACAGCCCCTATCTGTAGTACTCTTGAAAAAGGGGTACCATTTTTTGCCTTGGTGAATATCCAAGACAAATGAACATGCCAGAGATTTTCTTTGGGATGGTCCAGGTTCTCCCAGGCGAAACTGGGCAGTGTGGTCACCCAGTCTAAAGCAA
>BJBW01010592.1:20637-34293 GCA_004320125.1 Scolopax mira | reverse complement strand
CCCCCAGAAAATGGCTGTGTGTGTAATGGCAGGAGCAGGGAGAACAGTTATCTTGGAGAAAGGTGTATTCCCTTCAGCATTATTCTGGCTTGGTCTATAGCCATTTTGTTGGGTCCAGTGTCTGTGCCTCTCTGCTGACTCAGCATGCTGCTCATGACAGGCATCCCATTCTCAAGTAGAATGTTTTAATGAAATTAATAGCAGTGACATAGCTGCGTAGTCAAGTGCCATTCAAAGGTGAAACCTCTGAGTCCTTTCCGAGCAACAGAAACAAGAAAATGGCAGGATTGGATCTAACTACAAAAAAGGTTGGGAAGATAACTAGAAGGATGCTCTATGCAGGCATGAAGAAACCAGCATGTGAAGATTTTTGGGGATGTGTATGGGGAAGGATGTTTGGGCAGATACTACAAAAGCAGAGAACATCCCTAGCTGTTGGCCACCAGATGATTTGAGGAATGGTGAGAGGAGGTGTTTTTGCCCTCAGAAGCCTCAGGTCACTCAAGGTCTGGACTCAAGCAGTTACCACCTCTCTCTGATTGGAGGAGGATTGGAGGAGGAGATTCAAAAGGCAGTGGTTGAGGCTCGAGGCTTCTCACTGGTGTCTGAAGGCGTATACTGGTGTATTGGTGATAAACCTGGACCTATTGCCAAACTCATGCTCAGAAATCCTGTGTGACGTCTCTTGACCCTACCAATAGACTCCCATCTGCTGTATTTCCTCTGACTACCGGGCATGTTGTAAGCATTCAGCTTTCATTCTCAGCTGTCATATGCGATCCAGGTTGTGTTCGTGCGTGTGGCTATCTCTATTGTGTGGCAGAAGATTCAGGCCAGTCTTAGAGCTAGCATGAGGACTTTCCATCTAGACCTTTCACGTCACAAGGAGAGGCTGGCAATGCTAACTCAGTTTTACAAAAGGGAGGCCAAACTGCAGCAGAGCAGTATAATTTGCTAAGGGTTAGTAGCAGTGCAGGGGCAGAGCCCTGATCTCCTCCCTCTCATGTCTCATTCTGCAGAACTCTTCTTCTCCATTATAACTCAGAAGCAAATGAGGGAGACACTGGAGGAGGCAGACTGGCTGAAGCAGCTATGTTGGTGTTGCAAAGAGGATTCCGCTTTTCTCTCTCCTGTCCACTTTGTGGAGAGCAGAGAGCCCAGCCACACTCCGTGCTGCAGCTCAGGCCTTGACACCCCATTGGGATGGATTGGGAATGAAGTTTAGCCTGCTGGTGTCATTTCCCAGCAGAAACCCTGAGCTCTGCACTTCCTGAGCCCAGCTCACCTGCAGGGGAGCTGCCACCAGCCAGGGGAGGGGTTCATATGGCTCATGCCACTTAACCCAGGGCTCAAAACCGTGATTCAAGGAAAAGCGCGGAAAAGTGACTCAGAAGAGCTAAAGGGAAAGATGAGAATTTGAATGCACAGAATTCACGGAGTTCGCTCCATCATCCTCACTTCCCCCCGTACATCAGCCATGCAGATTCTCTTAAGGGGAGGGGGCTTGTGGACACCTTGGAGGGCATTTGCAAACACCACCCTCTCCTGCCCCCCCGCATTTCCTTTTATTGCCTCACTTCTACCTGTAATGAAAAAAAGGGTCCCTGCTGTGGTCAGACTTTGTGTTGTTTGATTTAAGCACAGATGAGGGCTTACCAAAGGCCTTTTGTGTGTGCTTAACACTAGAGCTGCCAGGGTAAAGAGAAAACTCAACAGACTTGAGCAAGATGGTCTAAATACTAATAAAGTCTAAGAGTGATTGGAAGGAGTGGAAATGGGAAAGCCCACAATCCAGGTAATTAAGCTGTAAAGCCCACAGGGGAAGGGCTGTCACCAAGTCATCTGATGTGGGATGAAGACCAAGGCACGGTGTGATTCTTTGTCTCTTAATCCCCTCCTCCGCTTCCCAGCATGTTCTTATTTCCCTATAAAGTCTTTATATGGAAGGTGGAAAAAAAAATGATTAAAAAAAATCCTGAAGGATAAATCTTGTAATTCAGAGCACTGAACAGCTGGTAGTTTAAAGCACAGAACAGCAGTTTAGTGATTAATTTACCTCTTTAAAATGCTGAACAATACAATGCAATAAAATATAAAATTTTATTTTGTATGGCCTCCTTCAAACCGACTGTATCCTGGAGCTCTTTCTGAAGTTAAAGTGCAGCTACAGAGTTAAATAATCAGTAATAGCAGAAGGGAGAGGTATAAAGAGAGATGTGCAAGCAATAAAAAGATCAGCTCTTCAGGACCGCCCCCACCCCACCCCCCCCAGCCTGTCTAATTTTGCTGAAAGAAAGTAGCCTTTGTGATAATTTTTCCATATTGATGGATTTTCGCCTCGCACGCCCTTTGCCTCTCCTTCCATCTTAGGCGAGCATCTCTGTGCTGCTCCTGCCGCAGCTGCTGACACTCCCCGGCGGCATCAGCCGATACGGCTACAGGCTATTTCACACTGGAGAGCTGCCAGTTCTCCCCTCTCCCTCTCCTCTCCTCTCCCCCCACCCACCCCCCCACCTTGTGATTAAACGTTACCTTCAGCGGATGGTTGCCCTGGTACCACCACCAAAGGGGATGCTGCCCTTTTGTCCTATTGCCCCAGACAGAGAATCCCGGCAACCTGCCGTATATTTGCATCTGCCGCTTGTGACCTCTCTGGAGACAGCGAGGGATGAAGTTCAGTCCTCTCACATAGAGAGCTGTGACTGACGTGCAGGTGAAAAAGAGTGTGCGTGTCTCTATGTGTGTGTCTACAGAGGGGAGAGATAAGAAAGGTGGAGGAGAAATCAGGCGGATAATGATTTTGGTTATGGGGAGAATTGCATTAGCGTGAGGCATACATGGGCAAATTCATCCCTGGCGTCACATCGCCGAGCTCCCGGAGACAACGTTGGGGATTCATCTTTACCCACAAAAATAAGGAGCCAGTCTACCCTCATTTGTCAAGCGCTGCACAAAGCAAAGACGTGAAGAGCCCCTCTGGGGTGGGGGCGGTGGGTTCTGCATGTTTTGGGAACCCTTCGTGTCTGCAGCGTTGGGGTGTCCTGAAGTAATGCTCTGCCTGTCCCTGTTGTTCTTCCACTGGGTAATAATGAGGGAGTTAGTTAGACAGATGCTAAAGCCACTCTTACTGCATTTAGCATTTCAGAATAATGAATAGATTTGCAAATGATGTTTCAAGGCTGCTTCTTTTTCAAACAATGGCATCGCTAATGTTCCCAGCTCCTTTGACTTTGCAATTGTCTTCTTCAAAGAGTAAAATGTTACAATTAGCTTTCTGGGGAGGGCAGAGGGGAAATGTCATTTTAAAGTCATTTCAAGAAGTGCCTTTTAGAGGGAAAAGTATGCACGGATAAACTACTCGCCTAAACCCCCTGTTGAGTGGCTCTGCTCAGAATTTACACCCCAGTGACCTGTGAGCTGCCCTCTTGACTTCCGTGGATTGTTTTCTTCCCCGGTGGGCTTCCACCCCAGGGCCGAAGACCTCAGACGCCGGCCCTTGAGACGACGGAGCGGCACGCCACCCAGCATGGGATTTGCCTGAATTCTCGAGTATTCGGCCTCAAAATCTTGCCGAATCTCATCCCGGGGATTTTGAAGGTCACCCTCCCTAGAGCGAAGCCAACAGTGGAAAAGGCACCTTGTGCTTCTCAAAACACCCGAGTGGCGCTCGCTCTCTCCCGCTCACCCATCTGGAATACGCTGGATCTAACGCTGACTACATCGGCAGGGCCCCCGAAACGCATTAAGGCGCTGCAAGGAGACTGGCCGCCCCTTCAAGCATGATAAACTCCTGATTGCTTCCCCCAAGCTCTAATGAGCCCGCGTGGGCTGGGCGTGATGGAGAGCTGCCGGAGCCGGGGCGGCCCGCAGCCGAGGCGTGCGGTGAAGAGGGGGCTTCTCCTCCTCCTCCTCCTCCTCCTCCTCCTCCTCTTCCTCCGGGGGGGAGGAAAGGGAAGAGGAGATCTAAACCCGCCGTCACGCCGGGCTCGCTCGCTTTTCCATACTAAAACCCCTTGTGAATTGCCCCCCAAAAGGCGGCGTTTCCCCCCGCAGCCGGCGGAGCTCCGGGCGGGCAGCCCTCCCGCTCCCGCACTGCCGGGCGGAGCGGAGCATCCCTGCCCCCTTCCCTCTTAGGGGACACACATCCCTTCCCCCCCCCCGCCACCCCGCCGTCCCCCGCCGGCGACACTGCGGGGCTGTGCGGAGGGGAGAAGCGATGCTTTATCGCGCCTCTGCGTGAGCCAGACCGAAAGGTTGCGGCAAAGGTGGGACGTTTTAATGATTGGTTGGCACAAGGCAGCGCTTATCTCTTTAAGAAATGGAAATGAGGTCTAATTAGCATATACTGGTTGCAATTAGCATATAAGTCCCGTTCGGGGACTTGGAGGAAGGAAAAGGACCAGGCAGCAACTTAATGGGATTTTATTAGACGAAATTAGCCACCGCTGAACAGTCATAAAAATATCTAAATTATTAGTAGCTCTGCAATTTATTGTGAGTGCTTCCCGGACATGCTAATATCTATTGGGTCTGCGTCGTGCCTGCTAATCACAAAAACAAACTGTGAGACAAGTATAATCTATCTGCTGTACATTGTTTTGCTATTGTAGGCGCAATATGACAGCTTTATACGGATATATATGCGCGTGTGCGTGGCTTGGTTTGAGGGGTACGTTTTTGCTAATGCCTTATGAGTTATGTAAATGGAATACGCTCGAGCAAAATGACAAACTGGTCTCTAGAGAAACAATCTCACCTATAATATGGAAGGGGGGGGGAGGGAGAAGAGAAGGTTGAAGCAGACGGCTTTTGTTGAGTCAGAATGAAATGCAAAACCCCTATAGTCATGGCAATCACATGCATTCAGAGGCCAGAAGAAAAGCCTTTCTATATAAGACAGTGATCTCTAGAGACAAACAAGGATATAAAAAACCCACTCAAATATATGTATTTTTAAAACATCCATGCTTTCCTTCATCCTCGCACAGGTTAGATGCTCTTTTTAATGAGAATCAACCACAATATCCACTTTAGCTGGGGTCCAGTTATTGTCTCTTCTCCAAATGTGATCGGCTGGGGAAGGATGCTGTGAAAGTGAGATGGTGAAGAATCAGCATTTTTAATTTATAGTGAGAGGTCAGGCAGACTGACCCAAGATAGAGTCTGATGGGAAGTTTGCTATGAAGATGGGGGAAAAAAAATCCCTATGATAAAAATAATTATACTGTTCTAGCCAAGCTCCTTGCTCAGTGTTTGAAGAAAGAAATCATTCCTGCAAGCCTTTTCTATTGAACATGTGCCAACGTAGGACTTCTGGGCTGGGTCCAGCAGAAACTTAGCTAACTGGTAGGTGTGGATGCTGCGGCACTGGGAGTGGAATGACACCGAGGATTATCCTCCTCGTCTTTTTATGAAACTGAGTGGGATTATCCCATTGCCAGGACCGGCATGAGCTCTTGACACCTGGTCATGGCTGTTTTCACTACCAGAAGAACCAAAGGACATCCCAGGGGAATGCTGTAATGCACCCTAAGGGGTCTGACTACTTGTGTTAATTTGTAAGTGGTGCATTTTGTCATATTATATATGCCAGTAACTCCATAAAAAAGGTCAGATTTGTCTTAGGTTGGCAAAAGATTTGTAGAGGCTAATTTAACACAAGTTAATAAGGTTAAAAAAAACACCGACAGATTAAAATAATCTTAAATTGCTGGTTTAGCCCACCCAGACTCCCATTTTGGAGTAGGACTGGGAACAACTTCTGCATTTCATCTGTTTGATATGTTCAGAGCATGGTGAGTGTCTCTGAAATGTTGACTGTGGTGCCTGATGAGGAGCCCAATTTACATATTCTCAATTTAATCTAAAGTAGGTGCTAATTGATTACTGCTGAATGTCAGCACGCTCTGATTATCTGTTCAAGATGCTCTAGAAAGAAAAAAACCTACAACCTGCAAGGGGAGGGGGTGGAAGGGGGCGGTTGATTTCAGTATGCTATGGAAAGACTGTTTACTTTTACCTGATATTATATAAAGGTTTTAATTATCCAGGCCTGAGGCTGTTGAGTGACTGCAGCTTTGTCATGTCCTTCCAAGGCAAGTGAGACAGATACAGGATTGTCCTTGATTTCTGTCCTGGATGATTTTTCTCAACCTAGACATCTCTTCTACATTTTTTTTTTTCTCATCTTCTCCTAACCCTGTCCTTAACAGCTTCAGACTTCAACCCTGAATTTCCTTTCCCTGACTTTGAAGGCACAGTATGAGGTCAAAGAAGGAAGGTGAGTCTTACGTTTAATATACTGTGCTGGATTTCCAGAGACGGGCCGTGAATCTCAGCAGTGATGTAACCTCTGAATTTGGGACTGGTAGGAAAGCAGTCTGTAGCTGATCCTAGCCCTCTGTGCAACATGGGCCAAATCCCCTATCTTCTTTAAATCTCAGATTCCCCTCTCATGACTTGACTGCCTCTTCTTTGTAGGCAGCAAGAACCATCATTCATTACAATGTTTTACAGGGCTTTTCATAAGGAGGCCTTCACACATAGGCTGAGGTAATACTAATCAGATGTTTCCAGTGAGGTGCGTTGCTTGTATATTGTACATTTTTTGGGGACTCTTCTTTTACTGAGACCTGAGTTTTTTAGGATTGGCTTGTTTGGTTTTGGTGAGCTTTCTTATCTGGGCACTGAGCCGAGATTTAATTTGTTTACATACTTTGTAGTATGCCACATTCTGTACCTGGAGGTAGGTATCTATCTATTATATGAATCTATCCATTATGTAAATAAATGCCTACACTCTGCATGAGGAATAAGTCACCACAAACCAAAATTTTAAAAAGCTGAACTAGATGTAGTGAGGAGATGCTCTCTTACATTTATTTTTTTCTTTACTTTTTGTGTCTGCCTCCAATTAAGTAGCAAATTGGCACTGCTTCAGATCACGATAGGATTAATCAACAATACTCCAGCAAGGCCATTTTTTCCTGGCTCAGTCTTGGTATGTGGGGCTATTTCCCCAGTAGAAGCACCTTCCGGTTTAAATCCTGTCCTGCAGAAAGCTTTTTCTTCATGTATGCTCTCCCCCTGTGGTTTCCACAGGAGCTCTGCCCTCCAGCTTTTCCAATTCAGCATTCATGGTATGAACTTGTGTGTTTGGGAAGCTGCCAGGGGACGGGGAACTGAGGCAGCAGCCAGTGCCGTGCTGGAAGTGTTGCACTTTTTATTTCTTTTGAGCAGTTAATCTCCATTAGATTGCCCAGGTCCTGTTATGCATCTCTGCTATGGATAAAGGACTGTGTAGGAAATGCTGACATTAAGAAATTTCACTTTCTGTTACTGCTAGTAAGGTCTGAATGCTTGAACGCTGTTTAGCTGCGTCAAGTAGTGGCTTCAAAACTATTTAAATTTTTTTTCTTTTCCCTTTTCTTTTTTTTTTCTTTTTTAATCTTGCAGTACTTTGGCTTCCGCCCATGCGTGCTTTTCTGATATGCTTTGCTCTATCCCAAACACTTGCCTGTCTCCTTCCAGCTGCTTCCAATTTGCCCTACACAGAACAACCCGTACTGTCTAGGTCTCAGCAAAAGTATTGCTGTGCCCCAAAGCCCAGCAAAGTCAGACCTCATCCTGTCCAGAGCCATGCCACAAATCTCCCCCCACGGCAGGTTTTCACACCCTGTCTCTTCCTCACTGCCTGCTCATCCCCTCCCGTTTTCACAGGATCACAGAATCACCTAGGTTGGAAAAGATCTTTTAAGATCATCTAGTCCAACCAATGAAAAAAACCAAACAAACAACAAACCACCCAAAACCAAACAAACAATAAAAACCCCTCAAAACAAAACAAAAACAGAAAACAAAACAAAAAACAAAGAAACCCACACACAAGCCCCACACCACACCCAAAACACCACCAATCTACTACTAATCCATATCCCGGAGCACCATGTCAGCTCATCTCTTGAATACCTCCAGGGATGGTGCCTCAGCCACCTCCCTGGGCAGCCCATTCCAATGCCTGNNCAACCCCCACCTCTCTACAGCCTCCCTTCAGGTAGTTGTCAGGTAGAGAGGGATAAGGTCTCCCCTCAGTCTCCTCTTCCCCAGGCTGAACACCCCCAGCCCCCTCAGCCTCTCCTCATAAGGCTTGTGCTCCAGACCCCTCACCAGCTTCGTTGACCTTCTCTGGACTTGCTCCAGCACCTCAATGTGGTAGGGGTTCTATTGTGATAGGGGTTCTTCTTCTTGTGGTTCCTCCTCAGCTCCCTGACACATCCAGCACTGACACACTTCCATGCTTCCTGGGTGGCTTGGGGGCTGTCTCTCACCCCCTTCCTATCAAAGCAGGGCTGGGCTTTCCCAGGGGAAGTGAAATACACAGGCATGCCTGCCATTGCTTTGTTCAGCTCATCAGATGAGAAGGACAAGCCAGCCCTCATGAGGCGGGTACACCTCCACCCTAGTTGCAGCCTTTGGTTCTGCTCTCCTCTGTCTTCCAGTAACAACCAGCAGCGGTCAGAGTTAGGAGAGGCAGGAGGAGAGGAGAGGTGAGGGCTTGGTAGTGTTTTCCAGTGCCAGTGCCTCCCTGGAATGGGTCCAGCAGAGGGCCACGAAGATGAGAGGGCTGGAGCACCTCTCCTATGAGGACTGGCTGAGAGAGCTGGGGTTATTCAGCCTGGAGAAGAGAAGACTCCAAGGAGACCTTATATCAGCCTATCAATATCTGAAGGGAGCCTATAGGAAAGCTGGAGAGGGACTCTTTGTCAGGAAGTGTAGTGACAGGACAAGGGGTAATGGTTTTAAATTGGAAGAGGGGAGATTTAGGGACATTCTTCGCTGTGAGGGTGGTGAGGCATTGGAACAGATTGCCCAGAGAAGTTGTGGATGCCCCATCCCTAGAGGTGTTCAAGGCCAGGCTGGATGGGGCTTTGAGCAACCTGCTCTAGTGGAGGTGTCCCTGCCCATGGCATTGGGGTTGATCTTTGAGGTCCTTTCCAACAGTAACAGTTCTATGATTCTGTGATTCTATGCCAGCTCTCCTGGGTGACCTGCCCCAGTTTGAGACCTGTGTCTTTAGAGGTACCCCAGAGAAGGAAGCACTGGCCTGGCAGCCCTGGGCACAAGGGTGGAATTGCTGGGTGGCCTGGAAAAACCCTCATGCTCCCCCTGCCCTCCCAACCATAAGCAGCGTGCTGCCAAGGGTAGGCATCCTATATTGGTTCATTGCTGTTCAAATACAGCAGAAAGGCACAAGACGTCTTCTGAAGTCATTTTGATACTTTCCTTCTGGATCTTATTCCCCTTCAGCAGCAACATCTACCCAAGATCAGAGCTCAGCCATGGCAGGCACCGGAGGAGCTCCGCTTGGCCGGGCAGTTTCCTCACACCGGCAGGGCATCCTGCCGCTCTCCATTTGCTCCCTTTGGCTAGGCAATGAGACACCCCCTGTCCCCACGAGCTGCCTCCACCTTTACTCATTCGCTCTTCATTTCCCCCTTTTATTTCCACCCCTCTTTTCTGCCGTTCTCTTTCATTTGCCTATTCCCCGTGCTGAACGCTGTCCTTCCCTCAGCCCCCCTCGATCCTCCTGTCTCCCCTGCCGAGCCTGAGCCACCCCCCCACCTCCCCCATGCCCAGCACCTCCCCAGAGCCCCCTCTCCTCTTTGGGCCCCTTTGTTCTTACAGTTGTCTGTCAGCTGGGCCTTCATTTTGAAAGCAAATCAAAGGCAGTCTGTTGTGAGAAAATGGAGAAGTGGCGAAATGACTGGGGATAGGAGGAAGCTGGGATTAGAAAGCCCTATTTTTGTTCTCGCTCTCTTTCTTTTTCTGGTTTTGGCACAGGTAGTGCCAGAGTAGTAAGCTGTGTAAATTCTTCTTTTCTCATCCGAAGGAAAGACCCATGCCTGTTCTATCGCAGAGACAAACATTCCAGCAAAAATGGGAGCACAGTATATATTTTGATTGCAAAATGCTGCCTTAGAAGAATTAATACAAAATTCAATGCCAAGCTGATGATTTCAACAAAATACTAGGCAGGAATTGCTGCAAAGCATAATTAATAATTAGTTATTATCCTGTAACTATCACAATAATTAATGCACAGTGTTTCGCTCCACCGGGTTTTTGGTTGGTTTTTTTTTTTCCAAAATATTTGATTATTACTGCCTTCACGGTGCGGATTTCAGGTGGTGAAAATGAGTTGCTTTGCACCGGTAGATCTCCTGAATATGCAATGAAGAAACCCGCAGCAGGCAGGAGCCCCAGCCAAGGCAGAAGATGAGACGGGGAGCTGGGAAACAAAGGTGAAGGAGAGAGGCAATGAAAGCGAAGCGTTTCCTACAATAGCTAAAATACAAATCTCCGGAGACTTAAAGATATTGCATGAACATCAATTTGGCATGCCTATTGTCTGAGTGGTATTAGCGTGCGTAAGGCTTGCCTCCCCCCCCCCCCCCCCCCCCAACCCCCCCTCTAGCCCCCCACCTCCTTCCTCTGAGCAAGGGGAGCATCACGGCAAATCAGGAAATAGCATAATTGAATCAGCTCCAGCACATGACAGGGCTTAAAACCCACCTGGATGAGGCCCTGGAATGACCACACATCCCAAGCACCTTGGCATCCTGCCTCCCCCCCCCCCGGCACCGCTCCCCAGATTACTTCTGTGAGTAAAACAAGCAAAATTTAAGCCGCAGCAGGAGATGGTCTAGTCATGGATTTCATTAGTGGTCTCTTTTGCCATCTATGAGACTTGATGGCTAAGAAGCTGGATGAAACAGCTTTCTAGAAACTTCTTTAGAGAAAAGACAGCTAAAAACAACACGAGTCATGCTTATGCTGTTTACAGAGAGCTTGTGTTCTTAGGAATAAAACAAAATGCTAGTAGTTTACCGTTGGGATAATGCATGAGAGTCAGAAGATGCTGCCATAGGTCAGAGAGGTACCATTTCCATCCCTCCCTCCCCTTTCACCCCTACATAAAAGTTGACAATTAGTTTTTACTGCACATACATGAAGGGAGATACATGCTTTGGCCTCTATGTGAGAGTAATAATTCTCTTAAATTGATGTGTCAGCGAACTAAAACTCAATATTTTTTTCGCACAGTGTATTTTGCAGTCAGAGGACCTTCACTAATCGGAATAAAGCAATTTGGCTCCCTGTCATTGCTCACTGAAAACATATGAGCTGGTTGGCACGTATGGCCTCCTAGATTTATCAGTGTCTCCCATCTAGTGCATGGGAGGTTCAGGGCTGCAGCTCAGAGAGGAGTGAATTTTTATGAATGCTTTTTTCCCCTCCCTGAGAATTCCCAGAGCTAGATTTATTCCTTAGTTTCAGAAATATTTTATTTATTGTCCATATCCCATATCCTCTTTAGGTCAAAGCAAAGTCATATTTTACATTTTTTATTTGTATTACTATGTCTTTATCGCTCTGTTCATAAAAGAAAAAGCACAACAGCCCAAAATTTGGGAGAAGTACTGTTCCCATAGCTCTCCTTTCCTTTTTTTTTTTTTTTTTTTTTTGTGAGAGTGCTGTGATTTGAACATACACAGATGTCCTTTCAGATCTGTATAAAATGCTCTTACTGCATCTTGCATCAGGTTCACAAAAGGCCAGCTTTGGTATCTCTTTGGTATGTCTGTGTTGTGTTGCTTCCAAGGAAGTCCTCACCTCCCTCCCAACTGAACTGGTGCAGCTTACACTGGTGTTCTGCCAGGGTAGATGGGATAGGCATGTTTTAACAGGCAGCCTTGACAGCTTAATTACACTGGAATATGCCCTTTTGCCTCACTGACTCTGTACCCTGTAGTCCTTCTCTCTCCTCCTGCAGCTCCAGGGATTGCTCTTTGCCAGCTCTTGAACTGTGCTTTTGCCTAGAGGAATGTTTCTCAGCCTTTGGATAATGAGAACCACAAAAATGCCCTGAGATCCCACTGCAACCACCTTATCACACCTCTACTTCCCAAGAAAGGGATTCTTGGGAAGTACAAGTTCTGTATTGGATGTGGCAGCCGGTGGTTGATATGTAAGTTATTATTTCACAGTCAAGCCAAGGAGAATACCTGTTTGGGTATAGGACTGTTTGAGTGTCCAGACAACTCGTCCAGTGCTTTCTCATGACAGAAGGGGCAGCCCAGTCAGGGCCAGCCTTCACAGGGGAAAAGGAGTGTGGTTGGATTCCCATCCTGGCCTTGTGCACAGCTTGGCATAGGGCTGGGACCACTGCTATTGATACCACCATGGTGACAATCCTGCGTCTATGATGACTGTATCCAAGACCTTGCTCCTGTCCTCTGTAAATGACCTTAGTTGACATATGAGACTTTAAACACAAGCAGTGCTTCAGTGGGAACAAAGAGAAGCTATTTTAATCATGGATTAAAAAAATGTTCAATGTATGCATTTGACAAGTTAGTTTCTTGACAACTCCTGTTCTAAAAGCCTCTCTTCTCTTAGCCATTGTCACCTGAAAGGAGAAGTTCTTTGGAGGCTGGCTGCATAACTGGCTTGACAAGAGGCATGTGGGCATTGCTGTCCTTCTGGTCATGGACTTTAACTTGCCCACATGGTTGTGAGGACATCAGCTGACTCCTGACCCATGCACGAAGCTTAACCATCCAGGCAAAGTCTTCAGCTGGGACACGCCAGTCTGAAAAGTGGCGTCTCTTTCAGCTTTGTCTTTTCCACAAAAGAGTCATGACTTCCATGCTGGAGATAGATGAGGTTTGTTCTGTGCCTCCCTTTCAGCCTTTCCCTGGAGGTGACCTGCTGGCCTCAGCAGTTGTGGGGGTACATGCTATCTTTGCCTTCTCCTGCTTTTTTTCCCATCTTCCACTGGCACATTGTGGAAGGAATGCAGAGAGGATTGGTTAATAACCAGAGAAAAATGTCCCAAGCCTCTAGAAGTCCATTTATCCTTTTAATCACAGTTTCTCTAATGAGTTATATTTTTCTTACTTATCATTTCCTTTGTTCATACCCATTATGGTGTTATTCACAATTTTAGCTCAAACAATACTCTAAAATAAAAGGATAATATTAAGTGCATCAGCACAAGGAGGGGAAACTGCCTTTAAAAACTGAAAGTACTGGTTGATTTCCAATTTCAAAGCATTTAATTTCACCTGGTCCACACTTTTAATATTTTCCAATAAAATAACTAGATGGGGGCACATTAAAATGGTCTCAGTTGAGCTGTTTTAATAAAAGGAGAAAGTTTAAAGAGCTCGACCATGGATGAAAAGCTATTTAAAGCAGGCAAGTTGGATATTTCTGGCATGGATGCATGAGGTATCTGTCTCCACCTCTAATTAAAAGGTCTATATTGTTCAGTTCTACAACACTCCACATGATAGACATATTAAAGACCCAAGAGACCACCGTGTTGTCCTTGTGTTGCATCTCACTCTTATAGCAGCCCCATACATGTACATATAACCAATCCTGCCTGCATTCCTGGACAATTTGGTGATCTGATCTTTGCGGTTCACAGTCCTGCCAGCCTGGCAGGGCAGTTGCAGCCTTTGAAAGTGAATTACTCTAGGCAACACCAAGCTCATGGAAAAATTAGAGTCTTTCTGCAGCATAGGTGGAACTACAGCCTGGAGGAGGCTCCGGGGAGACCTAATAGCAGCCTTCCAGTATCTGAGGGGG
>BJBW01010592.1:446-20574 GCA_004320125.1 Scolopax mira | reverse complement strand
TTTACTATGAGGGTGGTGGAGCACTGGAACAGGTTGCCCAGGGAGGCGGTTGAGGCCCCTTCCCTGGAGACATTCAAGTGAGGCTCGATGAGGCCCTGGGCAACCTGGTCTAGTTGGAGGTGTCCCTGTGACTGCAGGGGGGTCGGACTAGATGACCTTTGAGGGTCCCTTCCAGCCCAGATGATTCTATGATTCTATTCTATGATTTATACAGAGTTCAGTACTGGGAATGGGGTTAATGATATTTAAAAAAACTTGCTTCATTCTGCATCCTACCATGCAAAATTTTCAAATTGGCACTTCAGGGGAGGATTACACCCAGGAAAAAGCAAATGGGTGCTTTTCCTGCAGTTGTTGGCCTACCAGAACTAGCAGGGAGCTAGACTTCATTGAATGGGGAGCCGGTGTCACCCTTTATCTATCTGAGCAATTCCTAGTTTGTGGGATTCTGCTAAAAATAAAGCCAAAAAGGCTATCTAGTGGGCTAATAAAGCCAAAAAGGCTTAAAACACACATAAAATACTCATTCATCAGCCTTGGTACTAACTGTGACTTGTAACCCCACAATCCTTTTTATCACGATGCCACATTTGTAAGCTGTGAAACAGCTAGAATGCTCTCTGAATTATCATCTCTAAAAAAGGGAAACAAAAAAGTGATCTTTTTTTCTTTTTTAAAACATGTCTTAAACAGGCTGTAAGTAATGAACAGGTAGTTTTCTCTTTTGTCAGGCACAATTATTGTGTACCAACAGGTGGAAGGTGCATATAGTGTTTTAAAATGTGAATGTCTCTAAGTGCAGAGACATAGGTTTTACTGAACTTGGTCAGGAAGAGAGATATGTGAGTGCCTATAAACCTGGATGGAATTCCCATAAGAATTTGGCAGCAAATATGACTTTCACCCAAGGCTTCTTGGTGAGGGAGAGTTTTGGAATGACCCCCAAAAGGATCCCCCTTCTCCTGTGCAAACATCCAATGTGAAGCATGATGCTGTTTGTGGGTGATGAAACATTCGTTGTGTAAGTCCGTAGAAACAGTATTAGTATTCTTATAAAATGCAGTTCTGTCTAGAAGGAATCTCTGATGGCAATAGCATCATTAGAATTTTTCATACACAAAAGAACTAACTAATTCTGGCATCAAATGAGAAGTGTGGGTAGTTAATTGTTTTAAACCCCATTTCACAGCTAAGTGTAGGAGCAAGTAGGACTGTGCGTGTAAGTGATACTATGGAAAGAAAGGTCAAGTAGCTTGTGTGAGGTTAGACAACCAAGGGAGAGGCAGAAGTGCGGATTTAGACAGTCTCGAATTCCAGGCTGATCTTCTGTTTATTAGATCATATTAGATCTTGAAGAGTGCGCGGATATTGGTATGTTTCTATTGGCCATTTCAACTGCATGTTATTTCCCCATGGTTTTTCATCTTATCCTTTAAGGCCAACATTTGTTGTCAAAGATTGTAACAACATACAACAGATTACATTTTAATGGAGAATTCCCAAGTAATGAGGTATGTTTTCCTTTGTTGTCTCTAGTCTCATTGCTTCCAATGCAATCTCATCTAGGATAAGGACACTCCTCTGCAGAGTTTTTGGCCTCCTTCTGCATGCCCTTCTGCACAGACTGCTGGGACAACACCTTCTTTGCTGATGTTCAGTTACTGGTGGGACACAGCACAGTTGTTTAACTAAGTCTAGTGAGACTTGGTAGTGAATCCGAGTGAGGTTCAGTGTGAAACAGCAACTACAATGGCAGAATGCTCCTCTTGTTTTTCCTTCACATGGTATAAAATAAATAACCTCATGAACTACAGCAGACAGTCACTGAGTTTTGTAGTCTTTTCTTGTGTCATCTAGCCTGTTGAAGAAAAACTACTGCAAAACAACCAATGTCACTAACCGTAGCCCTTGAATTTTCGAAGGCAGCCTTTCTTCCATCTGGCGCCAGCCTCAGGCTGCTTAGTTTGAGATCTCGTGAAATCACAGTTGCAGGCGGTATGATTGTTCCTTGACATGCAACTTCAACACTAGGGAGGGTACTATCCCCTCCTGTTCTTGCTCCATATTCCTCTGCTTCATTTAGTGATGTGAAAGGTAGGAATGGAAGTGCTTTGAACAAGTCCCAGGGGCTTCAGAACAGAAAAAGGGATATATCTGAGAAACAGGAGAGTATCTGAGAAGAGAGGAGTTATCAGCATGAGAGACCTCAAGCTGAGTGACTGGGAGTTGACATTCCTTCTATTTATTTATGAAATTTGTAACTGTGGAAATTAGCCTTAGAAGCCGTAGACCCATTACTGTTAGTTTTATCATCCTTCTAAGACATACCCTGAGGCATTCCTGAAGATTGAATCCTATTGTACTTTGCAATAAGCCCGTAATTGATTATGCTATGGAGCTTTAATATGGGCTGAGAAATGGAATCCAGGGTAAATACATTCAGAATTTTGCTAGCAGGCCACATTTAAAACTGGTTTTCTGAACCTACCAGGATTATTCCTTCTGAGCTAATGATTTAATTTGAACTAGCCACCTGAGAGGTGCAGTGCATGAGTAAGTCCAGGCTATTCGCTTGCCGGGCTTCTCTAAAGAAGTTTATCCTGTCTACTATACCTGCAAGTTTGTAAAGATAAAATTAGATTCTAACATTATTCATTATAAGACATTTTAGGTCCTGCCTGGTGCTTCCTTCGGAAATGCTTCAGATGCCTGTCAACAATGCCATCATACACGAATTTGCTGATTTCCTTAATTTCTGTAAAACATGTATATTACACCATATTCTCAAAAATGAGGAAGAACTGAATTTGGTGGTTGTAGTTTTTCTTCATATCTCTCAGCTGTAAATACAGCCTGTGTAGCTCCCTAGTTTTCCTTAATTTTTTTTTCCTGGTTCACTCATTTGATGAAAATCTATCCTTTCTAAAAGAAGCTTCTTCATTTTGCTCATTAGTGAGGAATAGGAGGGATATTGGTCTCTTCTCTCCCTTTCATTAGAAAGGTTTCTCTTTCCTTTTCTCAGTTGCTAAGGTCCATATTATTTCCTTTGATATGTAGGTGGCACCTCCTAACTATAGCTAATTCCAGGGCTTAAAGTGGAGTAACTTGTAGATCTGGTAAAAATTGAAGTTTTTTAAAGCATATCTGGATTCAAAGATTCATGGATTTGACAGAGTTGGAAGGGACCTCTAGAGATCATCTAGTTGAACTCCCCTGCTAAAGCAGGAACGCCTAGAGCACATCACTCAGGACTGCATCCAGGCAGGTGTTGAAGATCTCCAGAGAAGGGAACTCCACGACCTCCCTGGGCAGCCTGTTCCAGGGCTCTGTCACCCTCACCAGAAAGAAGTTTTTCCTCATATTTGAATGGAACTTCATATGTTCCAGCTTGTGCCTGTTGCTCCTCGTCCTATCGCTGAAAACCACTGAAAAGAGTCCGGCTCCATCGTCCTTCAACCCACCCTTTAGAAACTTGTAAACATAGATAAGGTCTCCCCTCAGTCTCCTCTTCTTGAGGCTAAAGAGCTCAGCTCTCTCAGCCTTTCCTCATAAGGGAGGTGCTCTAATCCCTTAATCATCTTAATTGCCCTGCGTTGGACTCTTTCCAGTAGTTCCCTGTCCCTCTTGAACTGAGGAGCTCAGAACTGGATGCAGTATTCCAGTTGTGGCCTCACCACGAGTAGAGTAGAGGGGGAGAATGACCTCTCTCAATTTACTGGCCATACTTCTCCCTATGCCCAGGATTCCATTGGCATATAAGGGCACATTGCTGGCTCATGGAGAGCCTGCCATTCACCAGGAGTCCCAGATCCTTTTCCTCAGAAGTACTTTCCAGAAGATCCGCCCCTAACCTATATTGGTGCCTGGGGTCCTTCCTCCCCAGGTGCAGGACCCTACATTTGCCCTTGTTGAACCTCATGAGGTTCTTCTCTGCCCAGCTCTCCAGCCTGTTCAGGCCATGCTGGATGGCGGCGCAGCCCTCTGGAGTGTTGGCCAGCCCCCCCAGTTTGGCATCATCAGCAAACTTGCTGAGGATACACTCCGTCCCCTCGCCCAGATCATTGATGAATATGTTGAACAGGACTGGGCTGAGTATTGACCCCTGAGGGATGCCGCTGGTTACAGGCCTCCAACTTGACCCTACTCCATTAATTACAACCCTCTGAGTTCTGTCAGATAGCCAGGACTCAATCCACCTCACTGCCCCCTCATCTAGCCTACACTTCCTTAATTTTCTAATGAGGATGTTATGGGAGACAGTGACAAAAGCCTTGCTGAAGTCAAGGTAGATGACATCTGCTGCTCTCCCCTCATCCAGCCATCTAGTTATAACATTATAGAAGGCTATCAGATTGGTCAAGCATGATTTAGTCTTGGTAAATCCATGTTGACCACTTCTAATAACTTATTTATCTTAAAGGTGTTTGGAGATGACATCCAGAACAAGTTGTTCCATTACTTCCCCAAGGACTTTCCCAAGGACCAAGAGGCGAGACTAATTGGCCTGTAGTTCCCTGGGTCCTCCTTTTTGCCCTTTTTATAGACTGGAGTGATATTTGCCTTCCTCCAATCCTCAGACACTTCTCCTGTTCTCCAAGACCTCTCATAAATGACGGAGAGTGGCTCAGTGATAACATCTGCCAGCTCTCTCAGCATTTGTGGGTGCATCCCATCAGGGCCAATAGACTTATGAGTGTCAAGTTTGGCCAAGTGGTCTCTAACCCAATCCTGCCCAACAGACAGAAAATCCTCCTCTCTCCAGACCATCCCCCTTGTCTCCAGGGTCTGGGATTCATGAGGGGCAGCTTTGGCAGTGAAGACAGAAGCAAAGAAGGCATTTGGCATATCATTTCCTGTCTAGGAGGGATCCTACACAAGTAAAGTCAATGATGTTGGTACAAGCAAAATAAATTTTCTTCATAAGTGACAGAATTATCACTGTTTTTTGATATTTTAAGTCCTGGATTTGTTTCTGTACCTGAAATCTCCAAGGTAAAATTTGTTTGTGAATTTCAGTCTTCAGAGTTGGTTTGAGGTGGGGTTTTTTTGATTCAAAATATATATTTATTTGAAAATACTCCTCATGCAATGTTGTTATTATCTGTATGTGGTCTTAAAAGAAAAAATAATTAGTTTCATATTTCCCACTGGAAAAGAACACTCTCTCTCACTTTATCTCTTTCTTTCTCATCAATAATTAAAAAATTGGTTATTTCCCCAGAATTACTACACCACTGGGTCTGCTCCATTAAGAAGTGATACAAGGACTGTGTTTTTCTATGGACAATGTGCTAATTCTGGTAAAGTCTCCTTTCACATGTTCTTACCAAATGTCATGATACTGTATTTTTGTTTTCTATGACCAGGTAAGAGGAACAAATGCAAACTAAAGGGAAAGAAATCTAACATGTCAAAGTGAGAGAGCTGCAATGAAAGAGCAAGTTTATTTCATGATTTGAGCTTTTCATAGAATCATAGAACAGTTTGGGTTGGAAGAGACCTTAAAGATCATGGCCCCCTGCCATGAGCAGGGACACCTCCCGCTAGACCAAGTTGCTGAAGGTCTCATCCTACCTGGCCTGGAACACTTCCAGGGAAGGAGCTTACACAATTTCCCTGAACAACTTGCTCCAGTGCCTCACCACCCTCATAGGGAAAAATTTCTTTCTAATATCTGATCTAAATCTACCCTCTTCCAATTTAAAACCATTACCCATCATCTTATCACTACATGCCCTTGTAAAAAGTCCCTCTCCAGCTTTCTTGCAAGCACCCCTCAGGTATTGGAAGGCTGCAATAAGGTCTCCCTGGAGCCTTCTCTTCTCCAGGCTGAACAACTGCAACTCTCTCAACCCCAACTTTCCTCATAGGAAACGTGCTCCAGCCCTCTGATCATCTTTGTGGCCCTCTACTGGACTTTCTCCAACAGAACCATATCCTTCTTATGCTGGGGGCTGCAGAGCTGGACACAGTACTCCAGGTGGGGTCTCACCAGAGCGGAGCAGAGGGGCAGAATTACCTCCCTTGGCCTGCTGGTCATGGTTCTTTTGATGCAGCCCAGGATGCGCTTGGCTTTGTCTGCTGTGAGTGCACATTGCAGGCTCATGTTGAGCTTCTCATCCACCAACACCCCCAAGTCCTTCTCCTCAGGGCTGCTCTCAGTCTGTTCTCCACCCACTCTCTATTTGTGCATGGGATTGCCTTGACCCACATTCAGGACCCTGCACTTGGCCTTATTGAACTTCATGAGTTTTGCATGAGGTTTCCTTACTTAGCTCCACTGTAAAAGGACACATGATACCTTTGGCACATAATGTTTGCAGCTGCACATAAGCAATAACAGGCATGTGTGGGAAGACAAGGCATAGGTCATGAGGAATACGTAAACTAAAACCACTCCAACATAAGCTTCTTTAGCAAGTATAGCAATATTGCATTTGAATCAAGCTTTGAATCAGGTAGCAAGTTAAATTGAAAGAATAATGAGTATTTGGTAAATTTTGTTAGAGTTCCTCCTAAGACTGAACTCGGTCAAAGTCTGAAAATGCATACTTAGTGTTATGCAATAAACTTGAACTTTAATGTTATCCTCTCACACTTTTTATCTGCACTTTCATTGCTCCAGGGAGACCTTGCATGTAAACTACCTAATTTTTGCTCTGGCGTTGGGAGGTTCCTACCTCTGCATACGATAGCTCTCTGCAAAGCTTCACCATATGAAAATGTTTTTCCCTTTTGAAAACACCACCTAGAGCTGTTTGAAATAGGAGTAGATGATGTGATCATTAAAACCTGAGGGTTTCATGTCTGTTAAGGGAGTTTTTGTTTCAGCTGCAATGGAGAGTTGACTGCAGAGATTGTAGCAGAAAAGGCTTGGTGGTGTGAGCAAATGCAGATCAAAATGTAAAATCCTTGCCATCTGTTTCGTACGGAGGAAGAGCTAGGATTTGGAGGGCAGAGTCTAGCAAAACTGTTCCTTGTAAACTGTATGGCTCTGCTGGGTGGAGTGACAAAATGCTGGATGGAGCTGAGGCACTGGTGACATGTGACCAAGCTGAGCTCAGTACTTGAGAAATGGAGCTGACATTCCCTAGGGCAGTTCTCTCCAGGTTTCCTTCATACAGACCCATTTTAATTTTCCAGAAGGCCTAGATACATCCCCCTGCAATGATTGTGTCACTTGATTGTGTTGATACCTATGCATCAACATAGTGGACAGTCTTCCATTGTCTTTGTGACATGAGAGAAAGAAGAAATGGCCCCATAAGTTAGGGTCTTGGCATCTTGCTTGTGTACAGCAGTGATTCCCTGTCTTGCAAAAACTCGTACAGGGGCAAGAAAGTATTGATAGGGGGATAGAAGGTACTGCCCATCTCTGTGGGAAGCCCTAACTCTCAGACCTTAGGAGCTACATGTACAAACAGGCACATGCGCACACACACAGAGGGTGTACACAGATGTATAAATACATACATTTTAATTTAAAATGCACAAATTTGGAGGGAAAATGCCTTTACTCCTTGATGTGCTTCTACGTGCATCTCCAAGAATGCTCAACAATGTTCTTTACACTAGCATCAAAGAGAAGATTTCTTGATTTTGAAAGAGTGGCCTTACAGAATTTTTATTCTCATTCTCATTTGTAACCTGGCAGAATCCTCCCCTCCTCTTATTTGCTTGAAATGGAAAACAGCACTGATGAAAAAGTCTGAATTAGAATTATATCTTTACCCCCCTCCTCCATATAGCTCATTGTAATTCATCAGTCTGTTTATGGGGTCTTTATTAAGACAGGCCAGATTTATTTTTCATTTGTGTTAAATTGTTTATGCCCTTTTAAAAGTGCAGTGTATCCTCAGCACTGGGCTTTTGGTTATCTGCCTGACAATGATGAAGGGTTATGTTCTAACAAGTGCACTAAGATCTTGTCCTGGTGCATATTCTGTGCTATTTGTGAAATGATAGTGATAAGAAGAGACAGAGAGACACGGAATGGATCAGGTGCGCAGGTATCTAAATTTTTAGTAGATTTCTCAAACCAGTCCAAATTGGTGGTGATCAGTGATTACTGGCTTCTTTGATAAACTGAAGTGCTTCCCAAAGCAGTCTCATCCTGTTTAGGTGATTAAATCGGGTCATATTTGCAAAAAAGCTCATTACCAATTCGCAGAGAGCGCGTACAAAGCTCTTCTTGCTTATTTTGGTGCCTGGATGACAGCTGATTCATCCAATGAGAGGGCTGCTACCAGCACTATTTCTAGTAAAGTTATGACTTTACTGGTGAGCAGCTTCTAATTGGTATGCACCGTCTGGAGCAAATTTACTCATTTTAAACATGCTGATCAGGTTCCTGGGTTTGTGTGCTCTGGCTAGCCTCTGGCTAGCCTGGGAATCCAACAGGTACCATGCCAGCATGCTGCAGCTTTTCCAAGGGAGTAAGTAAGAGTAATTAACAAAAGCCTCTGACTGCCTACACTAGTAGGATCTGTGCCATTCCAGGCCTCTCATGGCTGATGAAAAATCACTCACCACAGAGGCCAGCAACCTCAGCAAAGAGGGCAGAGCAGCCTAACTCCCCCGCACCTTAAAGCATAAGCCAGCCACGGCAGGTGAGCTCCTTAGGAATGGGCAGGACTGTATCTGAGCTCTCAATTCCTTTGAGGCATCATGCAACACAGGTGGGAAAACCAAAACTGTTGTCTGCTAGTGTCACAGTATCAGCCTTGCAAATGCTGCTCATGAATATTTCCTCCTTTGGGAAGAGGAGGAAACTTCTGTGCCTCCAAGGGGAACTTCCTCTGTGTTGCCCTTATGAAAATAAGCCCTTTAACTCAGTGACAAGGATGGCAGCAAAAGGTCTATGGACTATAGCCGTATGGCCACTTGAAGTTCTCAGCTTAGCTGGTCTTGATGGATGGATCAGATGAGATTTAAAACAAGAGAATAAGCGGTCTTGATGTTTCTCTGCAATAGTTTTTTTCTCTCCAGCCTTCCAAGAAGGCTATTCTTAATCTTTTCTCCATGTTAATGAAAACAGCCTCAGGATTTTTTCTCACCCAGTTCCACACTTCGCCTTGTCGTCGTACTAGAGAGCAGTACAGCATGGAGAAGAAGTAGAAGAAATCTCACTATGTGAAGATCATGAAGGGAGAGTGGCACAGGTTAGAAGATGTCTATCAAATCAGCTCATTGCCACAGAGGGGGAAGGGAGGCACATATCCATTAATTTGGGGGATAGATTCTACCAGTACTCTGGTAGAATGGTTTTTGCAGCATATACTCCATGGTTTCAGGAAAGTTAGTTTGATTTACAGAAGAGGAAGGAAGAGTGGAAGTCATTGTGTTTAAACTTCATCCGACTAGCAAGTGGAGCCATCGATCAGATACTTATTTTGGTGCTACATTTTGACTTTTCCTTTTCTACATGTGATTTTCCCTGGACATCAGCTAAAAGAAATTGCCTGGCCAGCTGAGAAGATAGTGTCATGCTTACCCAGATGTCTTTCCCTGGGCCCATGTTACACAGAGTTTGTGCTATTCATGATTCTGCAGGTGGAGAGAGTCAGGACTATCTTGCCTTCTCAGCTCTTGTGTCCAAACTATGGAGGGAAAACAAAAGAAGGGTCTCTTCCAAGACACTAGCCAGAGCTCCAGCTCTTCATAGCTGTCAGCCTGGTGGGGAGTTAAAGCCAGCTTGTGAATACTCAGGATGTCATATATATGGCAAAGTGACATACGAAGCAATACTTGACACCTCTTAGTTTGTCTGTAAGATAACTGAGATCCTTAAGAGCTCCATTAGCTAAGCTGCAGAGCCATCATCCTCCTCCTGATTACCTATGGAGAGCTGGGATGGGCAGCTGACGCACTAAGGAGGACACCTTGTGTCTTAACACGTTGGAGTTTGGAAATTCTGTGCTTAAGCCGCCTTTGCAGAATCTCATGTGGCCAGAGCATAATTGAATAATTTGGTTCCAGGGCAAATTTGAAAATTAAACAAGAACTTGAGGGAGTGGCCCCTGTGGAAACCATGTCAACGAACAAACAGCATCAGAGGATTTCAGTGATGTTTGTATAAGGAGGATAATGTTTGCTTTATTCTTGTGGGCTTTAACTGGCTGTCATCCTTCTACAGCAAAGAAACAGAAACTAATTGAAAGAAACCAAAACCAAACAGAGGTGTGATAAGTTATTTGGAATTTGAAATTCAAGTTGTTTGACACAGTTTTGATAGGCTACATTATGTCACATGGAAAAATTCTGTTTGTTATTGGAGCAGTGTAATTTTTGGAAGATAATTTCCATTGCAGACACTTTTGTTTGCTTGCCAAGAACTCACTGTTGGAACTGAAATATGTTAAAAATGAGCAAAAGTGGTAGGTTTCTATTCTAAGATTTGTAATTTCTTTTAAACTCAAGCCACTAGCAAAGCTTTGGGGTGATTCAGTTAAAAGAATTAAGGACAGTTTCTTCCTGGATGCAGTTCCTTTAATTTAGAGGAAATGCCCAAAGACCTTGTTCTCAAGGGAGTCACACAACAGTCAGTAGCCCTCTTTGCCAAACTTCCAAGCCCTTTTCAGACTCTGAACATACATTGTCTCAGATATTTCTCGGGGTCCCATTAGCAATTCTGTATTCATCTCTAAGATTTTCTTTCTGCTTCCTTTTTTTTTTTCTGCATTTGCAATTTTTTCTTTCTCTTGTGCATTTGTGTATATGTAGACCCAGAGCCCTCTCTTAAAAACTATACATAGCAAACCTCATCCTTCTATGCAATTCAGATTCCTTAGAAACTTCACACATTTTCATCTGAGCCTTGACATGAACTTATGTTTTGGCTGGAGGCTGCTATTGCTTCAGCAAGCTAATTTAATAAAAGAGCTTATGGCTTCTCATACCTTAAATGAAGAGTAGATGTTTCACCCAAATATATTTAATCCAGTCAGAATGCCATTGCAAGTTTAAATATGTTTTCTGATGCTTAAACTATAAGGTTGAACATGGAGATTACCTTTTATTCCCTGAAAGTACAGTGTTTGGGACAGAGAGGCCTTAGTCCCATTTCAAGTACTCGTGCTATTTCTGCCACGGCAGAATAATGAACAGTAATAATACAGTATAAAATGTTTTTCCAAGTAGAGACTGGAACTCACAGCTCTTGCAAAGGAGATAGCATTTGTGTCTGTACTTTGTGCCTGTCCTCCACGAGCCTGAATTCAGAAGGCAGATGGAAAAATGTCAAAAATTCCCAGCAGAGAAAATCTTACGTGAAGAAGAGCAAAATGTTAAAGATGCAGCGTGAGAAGCTTCACAGCAGCAGCTCTCACTTCCACTCAGCCAACCCTGAGGGTGAACCCCCCACCCCAAAATTTAACTGCAACTTCTCCCAGTCCTTTTTGAGCAGATCACTAGCAACTCTGTTCTGCCTTTGCATGGCCATGCGCCACTGAGCTACTGTGAGCATTTTCCAGGATTAACTCTGCTCTGCTCCTCAATTGGTTTCAACGGGTTTAGCAAGCCTTTTTTTAGCCAGCGTGGAGAAGCTAATGCTCTTAGTTCTCAAGCTTTTTAAAAAGTGCACGAAGCCAGATCATCCCCTCCCAGGTTTGCCACAGAAGGGATGTAGCTAGCAGAAAGCCCCCAAAGATAGTTTGAAATCTCTTGGAGGAAAGGCAATGGAGCTTAAGAGACCTCAGCCTTCAACCTCCTTGTCCTCTGAAGACTGCTCTGCACAGCAAAGGCAGCCTTTGCAAAGGCTGTGCAGCATTGGTGAAGGGATCTGTCAAATTCCAGAGAATTTCACAGAACATTCCTATTCCCAGAAAAACTGTGGGCAAATAACTCAGGACAGAAAAGTTATGACTCACAGTAAGAAAAATTCCCAGTGATGGCTCTCTTAAATTCGAGGCTTTCCCAGAGAATATTAATCTTCCCGTTCCCAGAGGAAGAAGGTTGAGGGGGAAGCCCGAGAGATTGGTTTTATGCACAAAGGTCCCAGCAGCCTCACCTAGTAAGCGTTGGGCTTCCTAGCCCAATAGGCAACATTAGCAACCTGCTGGACAGATCTGCTTTTTGTTCCGCAAAGAAATGTCTCCCTCCTTCCCTTCCTCACAACCTCTCTGACCAGAAAATTATTCAGGCACCACCAGGAATTCTCTGCAATTTAGCAGAAATCTCTTCAGCCTCAGCTCCCTGCCTGGGATACAGCCTGGGGGAGTAACCTCTGCAGACCCTGCGCTGCATGTGAGGAGCGGCGCAGCCGACCCTTCCCTGTGTCCTTTATTGTTGGTGTTATTACTGACTGCACATCAGAGCAGCAGTGCTCTGGCTTTGAGCAGAGCCTTCCAGTCACACCCAGGCTGAGCGAGCTAAAATCAGAGCAACTTCAGTCTTCCAAATATCAGTATGTCAGGGTTTGGACTGGCACAACAATCATTTAGATCCAGATTCTGCTATATCGAAACTCCAAAGGTCAGGGAACAGGAGAGAGATTTAAATTCCAGAGAAGTTTAAATTCCAGAGAAGTTGTGCATGCCCCATCCCTGGAGGTGTTCAAGGCCAGGCTGCATGGGGCTCTGAGCAACCTGCTCTAGTGGAAGGTGTCCCTGTTCATGGCAGGAAGGTTGAAACTTGATGATCTTTAAGGTCCCTTCCAACTCTAACCATTCTGTGATTCTATGATTCTAAATTCCTTCCAAATTCCCATAAAGAAGACAAGGCAAAACACAACCAACTTCTTTGGAGAGGTTTTGGTGGTGGCTGTCAGTTTTTTACAGAGATAGCATGTACGTGCTTATCCTTGTTTACTATTTCAACAAGATATTTAGATAGACCTTCCAAAGAGCTAAGTGTCAGTCAGTCCCCAACCTTCTCACAAAGATCTGAACTTCCTAATAACTTGTGTGAATGACATCCATTGACACAAGTCATTCATGCTAGAGTCTGTGCAGAAGGACAAGCCTCCAGCTATGAAGGCAATATTTTACTGTAATAAGGTGATGGACAGCATTCAGCATTTTTTCTGTTCCTGTCTCTCTCAGATGACCATTTGAAGATGAGAGTGCGAGAGGAGAAGGCCTCTGACTTTCATAGGGTGCTCTGATGGTGAACACCTGAGAGCCACATCACTCTTGTGCTGTGACTGAGAGGCCTTGCACCATGTCTATCTGTTGGGTTCTCACCAGTGGGCTGTGTCCCTTCTGGATTGACAGCAGAGTGGGACAAAGAGAAGGTCTCCTGGCTCCTGTTCTGGTGCTTTATTCATGAATAAGGTGAGGTTCTTCTTTGAGTGGCTTCAGTGAGACTGAAGGCAGGATGCCTTTTGCTAGTCACAATACAAGGACCTTCAAGTGTTTCCCTGAAAAGCTTACAGGATAAATGAGCTTCATATAAGGCTAGGAGGTGTTTTTTTGATTTTGAGGTTTTTTTTAATGTGTTCCCAGGCTCTTGAAGAGTAACAAGTAGTGTGTGTCCTCTTAGAGGAAACAGAGTAAAAGCACATTGGAGAGGGAAGAAATGGTTTTGTTTCCAAAGACATACACCTCCTGCTCACCAGGATTAGTCCTGAACTGAGTAAATGGAAAACTTCTGCAACACAGGGAAGAAATCACAACTGGTTCTGCCAATCATCAGTAGAAATAATATTCTGATGACAGTTTAGCTTCTAGGTAATTTTGACTGGCACAAAGACTTGAAGGAAGACTGTTTGATATACATGGATGATTCATCTCTCCCCCTCTCTATCCCTTTTTAGACAAGAATAATTAATGGCTAGTTTAAAAGCCAACTAATGGCTGGTTATATAACCTTGTTAAGTACATGACAGACCTATGGAAAATGGCATTTCATTTTGGCTTTCCACTGACTCAGAGATTTTGTGTTTGTTAAATCAGCCACAGTTTGTTAAATCCACATAGTAGCGATGGAAGAACTGGTATAAATTACTTGAGTTTGGACTGCTTGAGCAGCTGGCCTTCCTCTTTCTCTGCTGCAACCTGGTCATAGCAAGTACACCATGCTGCCCCATTCTAGGGGACTAGACTAGTCTCAGACAGGGCTGAAATCTCATAAATAGTTAAACACGTGTACAGCACCTGATGGGTCTGTAAAAGGAATAGGGCAAAACTCTCCAGATGCAATTTTGTTAGAAAACATCTGCAGAAAGCATTTGCTGTTCATGATTTTTTCATATCTGACCTAGAGATATTTTAAAAATATTTTCCTATTTAATAATTTCTGTTGTCTGTGGTTTTGGTGGTTGTGGTCTCTTGACATACAAGCAGAGGTTTATCTTTTCCATCATCCCAGCAGGAAAAATGGTGAGTTAAATGAGCTGAATGAAACTTTGTCAGGAAACCCCAGACAGCTCAGAGAATTCAATTGGTCCCACTGAAATCTGGATCTTGGGCTTAGGACTGTAGAAGGGTTGCAGGAAGGTTTGTAATTTCAGGATGATTCCAGGTTGCAATTTGGCAGAAAGGACCAAGTCTGAGCGTGGAGGAACTTTGAATCTGGAAGTCCATTAGCAGAATTGTGAGTGAGTACAGGGGATGCTGGAGAAAAGCCTGTGTGATCTTCTGCATATGAAACTGCCTCAGGCCTTCCTGCTCCAGGGCAGAGTCTCATGGATAACAGTGCCATTCATTTATCTTTTTATTGTGAGCTTTTGAGTACTTTGGTGGGGTCTTTTTGAACATATACACACAGAGACACAAACACATACATATATAATGTTCTTGCCACACATCCAAAAGAAGACATTCATGTGTCTTGTTAACTGATAAAAGACTAGTCTCCTTGGAGAACACACTATCCTACACTTGGCTGTAAGTAACTGCTTGGTAACAAGGGAAGTGACCCATCAGTCTCACACTTGAGGAGTGTGCTTTCCCTACAGCCCACCCGCTACCTGCTCCATTACAGCTGGGGTCTCCTCCTTGCCCAGATTTGCTTCCTGAGCATTGTGTGTCAAGACCAGCATTCAAATGAAAAAGAGAGAGGAGTCAGAAGCACAGGATTTGTTCACCTGTATGTAGGATTACTGGCAAAACTATTAAACTTAACCTAGAGGGTGTCAGAGACATTTTTTTGTCCCCAGTACTGACAGTAGCAGGAGAGCTGATGTAGCTACTACCACCAGTAATGGCAGGTCCTGAATCTATATGGGGCCATTTAGCATCTTGAAGTTGGTAGCCCCGTAATTACAATGCTGGTGGTTTTTTTCCATGGTTAGTACCTTAGAAAATATTCCAAGCTGCTTCCCCCTCGAAATGCAGACACTCCCTTGCATGGATGGTCCATGAAAGAGCCACAGCAGCCTCAGCAGCACTGGGATATATAGGAGAGTATGGCTGGAGAGGGATAACTTGAGATGTATTTGTGTAGACCTGTGTCCATGGGAGGAAGGCAGGCAGGACATCACCATGCCCCCTTTGAGACACCACTGGTCACCACAGAGGTACCTGATGGTGTGGAAGGCAATAGTGTGACACCAGCAGCCCACAGGCTTGCTGGCAGCCAGTGAAGTGGCCCAGCTCATGGTGCCTCACGCAATGTGGCAACGTGCCCAGCATTCACTTGCACAAGGACTAATGGGAATGCATAGGTGGAGGAGAAATAGTCTCTCTTGGCTTTCTCTGTGGGTTCCCATCTTTTTGATGGTAAACAAGTCTCTGACATGAAAATGGATGGCTCATCGTGCTGTTTTAGCCTATGGCACCATGCAGCTGGATGCCTGTCCTAAGGGAAATATCTGTTTTTACACAAAGTAATCTACATCTGGGTTTCCTCTCATTTTCATTTTAATTTTGAGACTGGACTTGAACAAACTGTATGCATGAAAAATAATGCATTCATCATGATTATTTCAACAATTTTTTTTCATTTATTATTCATTTTAGAACACTGTTTCATAGTCTTTTATGGTGAAAAGAAATCAGAGTTTAAATAAAATTGTCAGGATTTAAATAAAATTAATTGCCCATTAGAAAGTGACAGAGGCTGAGGAATTCTGTACCTCATTCTTCCTATCTCTCAGATGTTTCAGCCTCAAATGGGATGGTGCTTAATGTCTTCCCCTGGCAAAGGTCTGGGAAAGATCTACTGGGAAAGGTCTTCCTTTTCCCAGTACACATTTTCACTATCTCCATGTAACTAAGACTAAAAAGGGTTCCATAACTCCAACAGAAGTCTTTTCCTTCAGTCAGATTCTTCATTTTGCATTGCCAGTGGTTTCTGAGATGGGTTTCCTCTTTACCTCTAGTAAATTTAAAAATTAATATGGTTTACATGGAGGTCATTCATCCATGAAATCCATAGCAAAGAATTAGTTGGAAAAAGACTGGAAAAAGTGTAACTTCATCGTAGACATGACAAGGACAAAATTTAGTTCAACTTTCAATTTTTTGTCACACTTTTGAGAAGAAAGGGAAAGGTAACTTAGCAGTAAAAGATTTGTTTATTGTTTGCTCTCCTCCTGCTTTCTGCAATATCTGCATATATAGTAACAGGTTTGCCATATGTCTTTAGCTAAAAAATACTGTGAGTTTTGTACACAGGTTATTTTCCATTGAAGTAAGGTGGCTATGAGTCCAGCAAGTGCCTTTATTTTTCTCTCCTGCACCAAGGTAAATCTTGGAGGGGTTTGCTTCCCTGAAGCCCCTCTGGATTTAGATGAGCGCAGCCAAATATTGAATCTGCCCCACTGTCTCCTTGGCACAAAGACTCTGAAATGGATTTGTGAGTCTCAAATCAGTCCCTGGGGCATCCTAGACCGCACTGTAAAACCACCGTATGTAAATTGTCGCCGTTAAATAAGTTGCTCAGGAGGGAGGGAGAACAGGATGGGAATTGGAAGTGACTCAGGGCTCATGCTGGGTTTCAGACAGGGCTGCCCTTCCAGTTCAGAGGTCGCCAAAACGGCAAGGAGATCGTATGGCTGCCATATGGACTGCATGTTGCAGATGGGGAGGTCGACTCTGTTACTCCCACATTCTGTGGAAAAACACAAATAAAAAATGCAACATAAAAACCGAGCTCCTTTCCATTCAGCTGTAGGTATGGGGTGGAAGGGGAGAGCAGGCACTCCTTTCAGAGTATTTCTGTGATAATTCATTAGCTGATGTCCCCTGGTTTTCATCTCTTCGGGGAAGTCTGCTGAGAATTTATTGCTGAGCCATTAATGAATTTTTAAACTGTCAGGGAGTAATGTAAATAAGTGGGATCCCAGATTGTTACAAAGCCATTATCAGGTCAAAAATGCCTGCACAGGAACTGTTGCTTCAAGCAGAGGGTAAATCTTTGCGTAGAGCTACACGAGGGACAAGCCCCTCACAGGAACGCCTGCACAGCCCCAATCAACGAGACTCCAGCTGTTGCCTGAACCCTCTCTCTGCTGAGGGGTGAAACAGCATTCCCCAAGGAAAACATTCGATTTTCCAGGGGTTTTTTTTTCTGGTGTTTTTTGGGGGGGTTGTCTTTTTTTTTTTGTGGCTTTATTGCAGCAGAAGGAAAAGTATAGTTGAATGCCCTTGGCCTTGGCTTTTCTTTCCCCTGGCCAGGAAGGCAAGGTTTAATTGTGTGGCGGTGAGTTTTGGCACAGAGACCTCTGGAGCATGGTCCATGGTCAGTGCTGGCCGCTGCTGCTAGCGTGGGACAGGTTTTTGGAAAGGGAGAAGGCACTCGGTCCTTGCCAGGAGGAGCAGGGGAAGGAGGAAACAGCAAGCTTACTCACGGCAGGAGGAAGCATTTCAACAGACATTTCCAGCTCCCTGTCCTCCCATCCACACAGCAGATGAGTTTTGAACAGGACATTTAAGCATAGTGAGTGTACTCCTACTGCCACAGTGAGGTCCCCGAGCAATTGGCCCAGTGCTGTATCCCTGAAACCACCCCTCTTCTGCCTAAGCCTGGGAGAGCAGCTCAGGGTGCTCTGGCTGCTGGGATAGCTCATCAGGTGCATCTGCTACACCTGTGGCTTAGCTTGGTCCCTGCGGATTAACTGGAGTGAAATGGAACAGTATTTCCTGACAGCTGCAACAGCCAACCAGGAAGGTTTTTAGTGACTGTTCATTTCTGACTTTCAATTTTGTTAAAAAAACGGAGCCCTTTCAATAGAACTTGTTACTGCCTTTATAAACGTAGAAAAAAAATTAAAGTAGCAGATTTAATGAGGGAACCAATTCTAGGAAAACTTGTCTCCAGTGCTAGGGCTTGATTTGTCCAGCACAAGAGGTTTATTTGTTTGCTTTTTGTTCTACAGAGGACAAAAAAACCCCTTCCCATTCTAAAATAGATAATCAGGCATGAAAACCAGACATGTTAAATATCACAAGCAAGGACTCGTGTGCCCAGGTGCCTGATGTCCAAAGAGTCACATTAATGTCAATGTGCTTTGGATCATTAGCTCTTAAGCCTCTAACGATGTTCCCTAATGACCCTAGTGTTCTTCCTCCTCCATCAGCCTCTCTGTAACCTGCAGGAGCTGTGCTAACTTTTCAGGGTTTTGCTGTAAGAGAGACTTTGAAAAAACATGTAAGTATCCCAGTAATATATAAGAGACATTACCCATTGGGAGTCTGAAATGTAATTTATAGGAGGTTGTATCCACAATATTCATTATGTGAAGGCTCAAGTTCTTATTCATTTTTTATTTCATTCATTTATTTTGCTACAGGGATGAGAATAAAAAAAAGCACCTGTCCCAAGATTAAGGCCACTTGCCATTAATTTAAAACTGCAATATAGATGCTGGTTACAAAATCAGCACCTCCCTTCTCCCCTCACACACACACTTCCATATACTAGCAAGCAGTCAGCATTTTTTCCTGGCCAGGTCCAAGGCTGGAGCAGACCAGCATCACGATATTGCCTTCAGCTTTCCCTGGGTGAGGTTTTGTGCCCACACTTTTTGCTCTGTTTTCTGCAAAGCCAAAGTATACTCTGACTTTGTCTTGAGTCTGTCAACACATCTTCCAGTACCCTTCTCGAGGTCCAGAGAAGGATGCACTGGGTGATCCTAGCAGCTGTTCTCCCTCCATGGGGACTACAAAGACTTTTTCAGTGTCAGCACAAAGTAGATTTAAAATGCCCACTCTCTATTTATGGACTTTGTGAGCATCATAAGTATGTTTATATTTCTCCCTGAAACTAAGGGCAAGCAGGGCCCCACCTTGCATTTCCAGTATGGCAATTAGTGTTAACCCTGCATATGTCCTCCAGGCAAGGATACAGCCCAAGGGGTTCTTGGTCTGGCACTCTTTCCACTTGCACCAGGGCATCATGAAATACCCCTAGGAGAAATTATTCTCAGTTTAAGAGGGAGCAGAACTTGACCCTCCAGGCTGGCAGTTATTGCAAGAACATAGCGGCAAATTGTAAGACGTGCAGGATGTGGGAAATGGATACTTCTCATTAAATCATGTGCTAGGGAGTCCTCAGGCTATTCAGAGGGTTCATAACTTAGTTTATGTTTTCTGAAAGATCCTAGAATATGGTCCTACCAATAGTGCAGAGGTTGACAGATCTGTCACATTTGGGCATAATCTCTAGCCTCTTCACCACCCAGCTGATCTCTTCATATACTTTTGCTACACATAAAGCACCAGAAGCATCCCAGTTATTTTGGTATTTAGGTCTGTCTTGCTGCCTTCTGACGCTGCTGCTGCTGCTCAGATTTAGATAGTCAGGGAACAAGGACTCCTCAGCCCATCTCGGAACTGTCCTGGAACATGCAGTGCAGCAGCACCAAGGCAGACCAAGGGAATCCTCCTGCTCCTTACGCTGACCAGAATCACAGAATCACCTAGGTTGGAAGGGACTTTTTAAGATCATCTAGTCCAACCAATGAAAAAAAAGAAACACAAAAAAACCCAAGACCAAAAAAAAAAGAACAACCTACAAATGAACAAAAATAACACCCACACAAACCCCACGCCACACCCAAAACACCACCAATCGACTATGAATCCATATCCCCGAGCACCAGGTCAACTCATCTCTTGAATACCTCCAGGGATGGTGCCTCAACCACCTCCCTGCGCAGCCCATTCCAATGCCCAACAACCCTTTCAGTAAAGAAATATTTCCTAATATCTAACTTGAACCTCCCCTGGTGCAACTTGAAGCCATT